>CAMOHE010035577.1:0-44144 GCA_946598075.1 Artocarpus hirsutus
GAAACTGCCCAAGCTCTTCCTCCAAGCCAATGTGGCACAAAGAAGACAGAGTGTTTTCCCAGTTCCCGTGGGACTCTCCAGACGTGCATTGCATTTCTGCCACATTTATCCAAAAAATAAAAATCTCTGCATATTACTTTTTCATGGAATATGACGATTTTTTTTCCCATACACCATAACAACAAGATCAATTTACTCATGTTTGACATTAAAAAAAATGCTCAGATATAAGTAATTAGCTTGTAAATTTCTTCTGGGCATCTGCTATATTCACCGGATTAGAATATATTTTATCATTTCCAAAGCTTACATTTTGGAGAGATTGAATGACTTTGTCCATGTAAACGAGCTGGCAATCGTAGGCCTCGAATGGAAAATAGATACGTCGGCATCTTGCTATATCGTCTGGATTGAATAGAAAAAGCAGGAAAAAGTTTTCCGAGAAGGAGAATCGGAACTTCTGTTCGTCAATTACAAACCCTAAAAAATCTGGCGGCTCAAATCACATATATACTTCATTTCCCGCCATGGAACGAGCTTTTTTTCCCCGACTCTGCTCCCGATCCGACGTAATCAGAGGAAGAAACGACATGTCGTATGTATGGTTTCAGATCACATATTTAAAAATAAGGCATGAAAGAGGCAACCCGTTTTTTAGCCCGGTTTTTAAGCCGTTGGGATTCAATCCAATAGTTTGAAAATTTGAACTCCACCTACCAATCATGAGGGTCTCCTTTACACAAATAATATCCAGATTACAATTGAAAAAAACTCAAAATTTTCAAAATTTTTTTTAAAAAAAAAACATGGTTCCTTTCCTTAGTTATTTTCAAAACAACGAAGGGTCTCAGTTGGGGACGACATAGCAATGACAGTGTTGCGATAGAGCTTTGGCGCCTGTGATCTTTGCCAGCACCCCTCATTGCAAAGTTGGATCCGCGAGCAACTTCGCCGTCGTTGAAGAAAAAGTCCTTTTAGATTTTTTATTTTAAGAATTTTAATTTTAAGTTTTTGTTTTATTCTTTTTTTTTTTTTTTTTTTTTATAAGAGATTTGCTACGGACGGACTCATTTTATTAAACACAATCTTGCTTACTTTTTACCCTTAGATTTTAAATAACGACATAAAAAAGATCTTATCAACAAGAGAAAATAAAAGCTCTTATACTAAAAACTCCCTTAAAAATAATACAACAACACTAATGATGAATAATTAAAAATTTTTGCACCATGCATCTTAAACTTTGTAACTTAACTCTTGACATTTTAGTCTTCGTTTTAAGATTTTGACACTTAAATCCTAAACATATCAAGACGTTTGGAAGCGAAGATAAAACTATAAAATATAGTTTTAATTAACTTTTATTATAGTTTTTCCTCTAACAAAATTTGAATCAAAAATTAGTTAAAACTATAAAATATAGTACCAATTGCATTCTTAAATACCTCCATTATTATCACTATTAGTTTTCATTTTAATAATCAGATAGTCAAATATTTTAACTCTTAATTTATTGACACCATTAGTCTTTTTTTGTTGTTGTTAACCATATGTTTAGAAGCACAGTTTGGATTTTAAACACTGTTTTCTTTTGGCATGCTGTACTATTTTTTGTTACAATTTACGTTCAAATTACATTCCCAAAACACGCCATAAGTGTCACGTGATATGTCAATATTTTTAGGTTTTTTATTCTTAGGCTCAGCAAAAATATATTTTTTATTAAACAAATTATAAAAGCTCTCTCTTTTTCCTTAACACATACCATTAATTTTTATCAAAATACCTTTAATGTAAAATTAATTATAATAATTATTGAAAACAAAACCATTGATTGCAAACAGAAAAATAAGAAATTCAAAAGTATTGCCATCTATTCTATTTTATTTTAGGAAAATGTAACTAGAAAACAGTTACACAATAGTTAGATGTCCAATTACATATTTTTTTATTTTCAATTATGATAAAGATTTAAAAAAAAAAAAAAACGTAGTTTTCCCAACAAAGAATAAAGATTTTAAGTGAGAATGACAATTATAGCCATTGGGATGGTGCCTGTGGCGCCTCGCACCGAATAGGCTGGATTTTCCCCGCTTTAAGCAGGTTTAGAATCGGCGCCCATTTTTTCTGGTTATATACTAACCGGGGCGGGGCGGGGCAGGGCGGAGCTGGTATTGTATACCTGCCCTGAATCCGCCCGTATGCTCATACATTCTCTATCTTTTTAATATCTATATAAATGGAAACCTTGAAACAAGAACACACAGACACCTCTGCTTTTTCTTCCTCGCTCTTCAGAACAAAAAAGAAAAGGGGCCGGCTAAGGTTTTTCTCTTTCCTTCCTCTGCTTACATCGTCTCTCCCGGTTACGGTCACCGGGTCTGTCGCCGTCTCCCCCCATCGTTCTCATCATTGCTTTCCTCTATCACTGTTGTTGTCTCTGTCTCTGACTGTAATTGGCTTCTATCGTGAGATAATCTCTTCCTTTTGTGTTTCAATTTTAGTTTTGGAGAAAGATTATAGAAAGAAGATTACTGGGCATGTTTGATTCTGGTTTGTTTTGCTAGGCTTAGTTTTGTATTTTTATTGTTTAGTTTTGCTGTTAATTGTCCTAGCTTTTAGCTAGGAATGCTTTTGGCTTTCTTCCATTCCTATTTGATTAATTCAGACGTTGTAGCCCATGATTTGGGCGGTTGAGGTTGTTTCCATTTTGCCTTTCTTCCATTCTTTAGTTTTCCTCGGATTTAATTAAAAGAAAAAAAAGGAAAAATAGTTGTTGTTGGGTTAACGAGGTACCGGGGCACCATCCCTCCCCCAGGGGATTTCCACCCAGCCCTGCCCTACCTTAGGCGGTTTATGGGGTGGAGATGGTAGTGTAAACGAGGATCAAGATCGGGGACGGTAGTGCCTAACCCGGCCCAAACCTGCCCCATTTACATCCCTAATTTTAGGGGAGAGAGATGTGAGCGGGGATGCAAGGAAGCTAGAAAGGTGATCGTCAAGCACGTATGGTGGCTAAATACGAGGTAGTAGCGTGCATTTTATCTCCAACAAGAAATGAAGACGGGGTTGTTCCATATGTTTTTGGGTGCTTTATCGTTTAATATTTTATAATATTTTAAAATATATTTTGCTTAATACTTTTTTACCACTTATTTCTACCACAAACTTAGTTATAAACAGTATAAAACTCTCACATGTTACAAAGAAAAAAAATTACTACAGTAAAAAGCACTTATATGCTACAGTAAAAACGGTTCCCATTAATAATTCCTATCACTAGTCAAACACTCCTTTAGTATGTATTTGGTTTTAAAAGAGTATATTTAGGAACATCATTCAAATTTATTAGTTTTAGGTGCTGCTAGAGTGTAAACTCTCAAATGTTATAATATAAAGCTCTCATATGTTACAATATGAAGTTCTTACACTTATAGATTTTAATATATATATCAACATGTATTTTAAAAATTCTTAGCATTGTTCAGTTTATTACTCATTTTTAGATTGTTTCCCAAAACAACAAGGATATATTTTAAGTTTCTACAATTAGAAAAACAAATGTAGTATTTCCAGCCACGCGTTTGATATTTAAAGAAATTCTTTATGTTTAAATATTTAATTATTGCTGCTTTTATAAACGCTAGTTGAAAAGCACGCTTGCATGGGTGTACTAAGCATGTTAACAAAAAATAAAACGAAAAAACCAAAAACTAAAAAAAATGTTTTTTGGAGGGACAAAAACATTTTGAGCAGTTAACATAAAAAACGGTTGAAAAAAAAATTCACAAAAAGAAACAATGAAACGTTCGAATTTCGAGTTTCGAGCGTCCTGAGAGTACCATGCGAAACTTATTTTCACTTTATATATATGTTAAATATATTGGTAAAATCTCACGTGCTTTGCATATAGAGAGTAATTTTGTAGGCTCTATTTGAGCATAAAATATTGATTTATGTGTTGCTATGTTTTAATTTATTTAATTAATAAAAATTTTAGTGAGATATTAACTAGTACACAACTAATGAGTATATCTTTCTTACTATTGCTTTTAAAAATAGAATAAATTGTTGGATTTTTTCCCCATCTTTTCACAAAAATAACATTTTAGTCCCTTTTTTTTAATTTTTAGTCATCAACCTTTCATTTTAATTATTGAGCGATCATTTTAAAGGTTGGCTGTTAAATGTAGCCCGATGTGAGGGGCACGTGACTACTTTAATATGGGTATTTTAGTAAATTAATTAAAATATGTAATTAAAATTTAAAATTAAACCATAAAAAACAATAAAAAAGAAAAAAAGTAAGTAAATATATTATTAAAAATAAAAATATACTTTCAAAAGAAAAAATCAATCCCTTAAAAAAATCATAAATCATATAAACTAAAAAAAAAGAGAAAATAAAATGAAGAAATCTCTTCTATATTTACTCCAGTAGCACCCTCCCCTCACACCCTTGTCAACCCTTGCCCAATCTCTCTCTCCTCTCCCCCGAGTCATCTTTCTATATCTGCCATTAACTCTATTCGACAAGTCGTCAAAGGCTTGTAGCAACACGGTCATGATCTTTCGACTGTGGGTCACGATCTTTTGCGATGTGCTTGTGACGGGGGTTGTAACAACGGTAGTGATAGGTAGGTTGGGTACAATGAGGAGAGGGGGCTCAATAGTGCAGGGCTGGCAAGTAGGGGCTGGGCTAGACGAAATCTTCTATGGGTGGGAATGGGGCAAGAAAGGAGAGGGGCCGACAGGGCTAAGGGCTCCAAGAAGGACGACAGGTGTGGGGGTGGGATCGTTGGCTAGGGTTGGGGTGGTTGGGTGCAAAGGCAAGGGTCGCTAGCATTGGAGGGGGCGGTGGGCAGGTGTGGGCAACAGGGGAGGGAACCTAGCATTTTGGGTTTTTTGGTTTTTGTTTTTGTTTTATTTTTATTCTTTTTTGTTGATTTTGATTTTATGTTTTTCATTGATAAAATTCAAACCAATAGTTGTAATTTGGTATTTTTAAATAAATGGTTGTGACCCTTAATTTTTAAAAGTATCAATCATTTAAAGGGTAATTTAGTAATTTTACTTGAAAAATGATATCTAGTCATTTTTAACAGTCAACCTATTATGGTCTAAAAGGTTAAGGATTGAAAAATTAAAAAAAAAGATTGGAGACTACAATCTCATTTTCGTGAAGGGATAGGGACCAATCCAGTAATTTACCTTTAAAATAACAATGATTAGATGGGAAAAACAAAATAAGGGCGCATACAAGAAATATATATCAATACTAACATGTGGAGAAAAGCTAGAAAGAGTTACATCAAGAAAAGATCACACTGTTGAGGTTCTTTTGAGAAAATAAAAATAAAAGAATCGACAAATTAAACTTGGGAATATTTGTTGTAGCGGCTCAATTAGAAGGACCGAAAAAGATATTTTAATATATAGGAACTAGCAAGAGGGAAAAAGTATTTCAAAGAAACATATAAGAAATGAAATTTTAAATAAATGTGGACAGATTTAAGAGTAGTAACGAGCAAAATAATAGAAAAACAAAGAAGTAAAAGAAAAGAAAAAAATTACCTTTACTGTCATATTGTGTATGTGGAAGGCTTTATATATATTTTTTATTTGATATATTTCAACCATATATTTATATTTCATAGCTAAGTATGGTTATTGTTTATTTTCCCCTTTACTGTCACACTATACGCGTGGAAGATATGAGGGTAACTTTTAGTGTTTGGTAAATTAGTATGTGAGAGTTTTATATTATAGTTGTCTTTTGCTTTATATTATGTTTCTGGAAGATTTATATTGTGAATAATTTGAACTGCAAAGTTCAAACCTATGCCAATGTTTCTCTTAAACGTTTACTTTGGCTTTAAAAGAATGTTGTTGCATAATGGCGATAAATCGTAATAAATAAGTGTATTTCAAAACATGAAAAATAAGGTTATAAAAAAGGAAAAATGTATATTTCGAAACAAAACAAATGAAATTGTGAAGGAAAAATAAAATAAAGCAAATATATATATATATATATATATATATATATATATTTAAAAGAACAGAGAAGGGCAATGTTGAGAAAAATGAAACGCGAAAAAAGTGAAACAATAAAAGGGAAAAAATGTCAAAAAGGATAGGAGGCGCACGAAGTGTTTTTGATTGTGTTAGAAATTTAAAGAAAAAACATTTATTAGAAAGAAAATGATGTTTAAGCAATGACATATTATAAACAAATATATATATATATATATATATATATCTTTCACTAAAGTAATTAAGATAACAAAAGTAGTCATAAGGATTAGGTTCAATAAAATATTTAAAAGGAGATATACATAAAGATATTATTTTGTACTAGGGTTAAATTAAAAGAAAGAAAATACTTTGATAGTATATTTCAAAACAAAAGAAAATTTGGGATTTTAGAGGGAAAAAAAACACATAAAAAATAAAAGAAGAAGAAAAAAATGTTAAAAGGAAAAAACTTGCAAAGTCAAAAAAGGAAGAAATTATTAAAAGAAAAAAAAAAGAGCGAAATTTCTTGGATGAAACAGGAAAAAAGTTGAAACAGTCTTAGAGCCTTTTTACATACGTGAGTTCGTTTGGTTTATAGATTTGAATAGAAAATTTAAATAAAAATTTAAATTTTTATGAGAGAAAATACTGTAGCAAAATTATTCAAATTAGGATTTGAGCCACGAAACAAACGGACTTGTAATGGATCATAGATTATATACATGTGTATACATATATATTAAAGCTGTTTGACAGGGCAGCCCTAACCATTAACTTAGTTATAAATAGTATAAAGCTCTCACATGTTATAGTAAAAAGAAAAAAAAAGTTGCTACAATGTAAAACTCATATATTATAGTAAAAACAGTTTTAACCAATAGTTATAACTACCATGTTAAACACTCTATTAGTTCAAATTTTTTACTGGAAGTATTTCAAAGCTTTAAAATCACAAGTGAATCTTGCAAACCAAAACTTAAAACCATTAAGATGCCTAACAAAGTAGAATTATGGTACATATTATATCATGAACTTGGTGTGAAAACATAACAGGGAATTTTTCACCACAAGAAACATCCTGTTACACTTGCAACTTTTATACGTTGTAATGTTGTGATGGACAGCCTTATAACCATAGCAACGCATCATGTATGTATTTGGGCAATAGACGTAGATATAGTTAGGAGGAGGAGACGGTCCTTATCTTGCATGGCAGCATTTGAGGTATATATTAGTTTTTGCAAAAAATTGTTTGTCCTTTTGTTGTCTTTTTTATCTAACCAAGTTGATGTAACGTAGAAATGACCTGCTACTGTCGTTAAGTTTTTGGTTACAAACAGGGTTCATTGTAAGTATTTTTAAATATTTTCGCTTCTTAGTAATTTCATATATATATATATATTATTTTTTGTTTTGTTCTTTGTGTCAAGTAAAGTGAATTTGAATGGTTATACAACATCATAATATAGTCATACATTAAAATACAGGAGGTGACATAACGGTTAAATTAAGTTAATTTAAGTAGAAATTTAGTTAAAAACATGCGATTAAAATTTAAGAAAATTATTTATGAAAGAGTGATAATTTTAAAACCCTTTTAAGGCGAGCAATTATAATATTTAAGCAAATAAGAAGAACAAATTAAACAATAAATAAATAATAATTAAGAAATAAGGTGAAACGACAATAGGTCACATTGATCTACATCTTGTGCACACACATAGTATGGACAATATTAAATCGTAACCACAGTCCAAAGCAAAGAGAATAGTTAAATAATACATGCCTTGGTTTTACTATTTAAATAACCTACTTGATTTTTTTACTGCTCAAATATCCTGCTTGTGGACTCTTTTTCGATCCTAAGCTGATATCCACCTAGAGGGGGAAAGGATTTTAAAACAAACAAAATGTGAACGAAAGGCTCAATAAGACTACATTTTAAAAACATTTAATTTTAAAAAGGCAATTTCCATTATTCAAGAAAATAGTTAGAGAATAAACTTGAATAAATACATAAATAAATAAAATTCAATAAGAATTTATCTTACCAATACCATTTATGGGTCAACCAGAAAGAATATCATTTTTTCTTTCCTGGGCAAACCATATATATTATACCACCGTAGTGGCCCAGCTGAGTTTCAGGACCTGCCCCCAAGGTCGCACTCTACACAACCCAATATCTGATATGGCATCATGCCTTTATATATATATTCTATAATTATTAGAAATATCTTTTTTCCAAGCATTCCAATTTACATTCATTACGAGGTTTATTATGAAAATTATCTCAAACTATATTTGTAAGAATAATCAAAATAAGAATCCATTTTCAATCAATCATTGAAAATATTTTGATGAAAATATTTTTGGGCCAAAATCATTTTAAATGTAAGCTACCAAGGAAAGGGATAGAACTCCTACCTCAATTCTCACGTTGGTGTCCCACACCGTAGTCCCGGTCTGCTACATGTTAGCTCCGTAGAACCTCAATCAACCTTAATTATATAAACTATATCTATCAGTATCTAGCTTAAGATATTCTATGTTACTAAACTATCTCATGGTATCTTAGTGTGCTATTTGAATTCATAAAATCATGTTGTGACGTTAAAATCTTAATCGGGGTTCAAACGGTAAAAACATGTAAAAAATCACAAAATCTCACCATGCCCGGTCGGCCTGCCGATCACTTTGGTTCGGCCAACCGAACTGTGCAGTTCAGCCTGCCGCAAAACCAAGTCCGATCGGCCAAACTTTTCTAGGTTTGGCCTATCAGTTGTATGAATCCGGCCTGTCGAACTCATAAATCCGGCCTACCGAACTGAAAATTTTTAGAATTTTTCAGGCATGGGTTCTCAGCCTCCCGAGTCCAAATCTTCAATTTCAACCTATTTTCTCAAATCCCAGGCATGGATGATGATCATAATTGATAGAAAAACATAGTAGATTACTTTTTAATGCATTAAAACAAGATTTAAACAAAAATTTTGAAAAATCCTAAAAATGGAGAAAAATAAAGAAAAACAAAAAATCTTGATTCAAATCCATTTTTCTTCAATCAAAGCTTGGATTCTAGCTATTCTAAGTTCTTATAACTTAAATTGATGATTTTCCAAACCTAGAAAAGCTTAAATTTTAAAATGCAAGAAAAATTAAAAAATTAGAAAAGTTTTAAAAATTTAAAAACTAACCTTGAATTAAGTTTTGAATTGTGTTTTTGGTCATCTAATCGAATTTTCGAGCTTCTAATCTACTACGTACCGAAGCTTGGGCTTGATTTTTGAAGCAAAAATTAAGAAAGAGAGAGAGAGGAAGAGAGAGACCGTAAGAGGGAAAGAGAGAGACAAGAGAATAAGAGAGACTGAGCGTGAGAAAGTAAGGAAGAGGAGGAGAAGAGGAAAATAAATAGAGAGAAGAAACTGTTGGCTGGACAAAACTGTATGTCGTAGCACATTAATTTCAAATGGGACATATTTGGTGTTTGATAAATTGTTTTGTTTTAAAATTTCAAATAAAAATTAAAAATAATTAAGAGTAATTAAAAATCATTAAAAGAATAAAAATAACATTAATTTAAAATTTTCATAAAATGATCAAATTAAGTTTAAAATATTCATTATGGCACATCAATTCACCATTTTACACATTAATAACATTTAATTAATTTTAGGACGTTACAATAACATTCTAAAATATGGGAAAAACATTAAGTGTTGTATAACATTAGCAAACAATCAGGTTTTTGTAGCAGGCGTTGTTGAAATGAAAATATTATTGTTAATTTATTACGCAATGTAAAGACATCATATTCTAGAAGCTTCACATTAATTGTCCCCATAAATGCAAAGAATTAGTGATGCAATTATGTTAGATAATTAGGATGAAGTGTAAAATGTGAAATATACCTAGATTGCGAATTGTAAGTGTGAATGATGAGGAAGATATAAGTCGTAAAAGACGAAGGCAAAAAAATGCCCTAAGTCCATATCAACGGCATTTACAAATGTATTGAAATTACGAAGGTGAGAAATCTTCTCAAACTCTATAGTGGACCTATCTTTAAATTAAGGACGAACTACTTTAAATTTTTAGTGGTCATATTATTTTTGTGCAACAATTTTAATATTCAACTAGAAGATTGGCTTGTGGTGAGGCTAGATTCAACAATAATGTTGCGGACGAATTTTTACCGTCAATATTTTATTAATTATTACGCTGAGGAATGATATAGGGGCCGCTAGTGTTTTTATTTTGTTATTTGTTTTTGGAAAAAGTTGAAAATTAGAATATTTTAGAAAATGTACTGAGAGTGTTTTGAAATTGTGTTTGGTTATATATATGATATATTTTTAAACACAATATTTTTAATGCAAATTTATTAATATAATAAATGAAACCCAAATTAAATTAAAAAACTATTTATTAATATATTTATTTATTGACAAAACAAGGAAGACTTCTTCTTCCTCTACTATGGCGAGCGCGGCACGCTAGCGACGACCAACGTCCAGATCGACGACGACAGAGCTAACCTCACTCGGCGACGATGGTGACGGAGCCAGTCCTCCGCCTGGGATCGACAACATGAAGGTGATCTTCCTCTCCCGAGAATGCACGAGCTGGGATTTTATCGTCGCAGGCTTCGATGGAGATTTGGTGTGGTCGAAGATCATCAACGCGGGGATCGAAAGGCCACTAGTAGGGGGCGTTGGGGTTGGGAGGTCACTGGTGGGGGCGTTGGGTTTGCCAGTGAGATATGGGGTGCTTAGGTCACTGGGCCGTTGGTCGCCATGCTCCGGAGTTGTTGGGTTGGGCAGTCCTTGAAAGGGTGCTTAGGTTGATAGGTCATGGGTCGCCATGCTCTGGAGTTGTTTGGGTTTCGCCGGCAAAGGGTGGGTGGGCTAGGGGGCTCGGGGTGGGGGGCCATGGGTCGCCAGCAAAGGGACAACGCGGGTGGGGGGCTGAGACAAAAAAATAAAAAACAACTTTTTTTTTGGTTTTCTATTTTGAGGGAAAAGTTTGGGAATAAACAATAACATTTTTCATTTTCATTTTTTCAAAATTTTTTAACAAACGTTGTTTCAATTTCATTTTCATTGTTTATGTTTTTGAAAATGAGAAAATCATTTAAAAATAAAACCAAACAGCACAATAGTTACATTTTAATATTTTTGAATTCAAAATAGTGGCAGAGTCAGATAATGTTTTCAGTAGAATGCTATTTAAAAAAATTGGACATAATTTTTAACTAAATATGGATACAAAAAATATCTTAATTGTTTAGTGGGAGAACATTTATTATTTTTTTTATCCAATAGAGGCGCAATTGATGTTTTATGAGAATTTTGGGGTTAAAACTCAATGCTTTATACTTTGGGCGGGGACCACCCAATTGTAATGTTATGAGACCCTTAGAGCTAATAATTTTTTAAAATTTAAATGGGGCGCAATTGGTGTTTCATTAAAAAAAAAGGGCTAAACATAGTTTGAGTGCTGCGACATGTCTAAAGAGGCGAGTGGTTTATGTTGGAAAATAATTTTTTATGTGGGCCTACATTTATAATTAAATGTGTTATTAATGCTATATTAAGTAAAGCTTAAATTAAAGTGATATAATTAAGATAAAGTTAAAAGGCTTTTTTGGGTATTAAAATAATGCATGGGTTATTTTTATTAATATTATATGTGTAGATACCAATTTGTTATTTCTAGATTTTATGATGGGCGAAGCTGAAAATACACTAAAATAACTAAAGTTATTTATTCTGGTTATGGTCCCCAATTCATACATATTATTTCATTCAAAAAAAAAATTACAGACATTCTTGTTTCTCTGGAAATCCCATCTTTATTAAAGTTTCAAAGGAATACGTATTAGATTAGAAGGCAATAACCAACAACAATCCATAATCATGAATCAAGGTACGCTTTCGCAATTTAGATAAATTATTCTCAATGATTTAAAATGAACAATCTTGGTAGATTTTGGTTTAATTTGATCCTAACAAGTGGCATCAGAGCGGTTTCATATTGAATTATTGAGAAATTTTTTCTCAAGAATCTTTAGTTGAATTAAAAATTACGTTACCGCACTCATACATATGCATATGTGTGTTTCGTATGATTCAGTTATTGATATATGCATATATATGAATCAACAATGTATTCGGTTTTTGGTTTTCCAAGAAAGGATCTTGTTTGTTTGTTTACTATGGACATTAATGCTTACTGTTTTTTTGAATCAAGGCAGCCGTTTGTTTAATTATTATATAAAAAAAAATCTCATGAATGTGTATTCTACATTCATGCGTGATTTCAACGAAATCGTTTCTCAAAGGCTTTAGTAACCCGAAGGATTACCGACGGCAAACTCATTGCTGCCGGCAAAGGAAATCAGTTGAGACCCTCAGGCCTCACTGGAAAGGAAAATTCGTGGCCTCTGGTAGCAGTGGAGGAAGAAAACGATGGCCAAAAGGCTGCTGTTCAGTCAGCGATCCAAGGGGGTAAATAAAGTGAAAACCGGGGCTGATTTTCTAGATTTTGCCAGCGGCATACTATTCCGTCGCTGGCGTCGACGTTGTCTGGGTGCGACCGAGAAGTTACGCCGGCGAGAAGGCCGTCGGAGGAGTTCCCTTACCAACCGCCTGGCGACGGTACCCAGGGGTCATGACCCGACCCCTGGGTAAATAGCAAATTTGGGCCAACCTAGATTTGCATTGGGTTACACGGGCCGAAGAGGCCCGTGACCAGATGAAACCCAGGGGTTCAACCCCCCTGGGTGACCACAAACCTCAAAAAAAAAAAAAAGAAATGGGCTGGTCACGGGCCTGGATTTATTGGGCCCGTAATAACCAGCAAAATCCCAGGGGCTCAACCCCTAAGTGACCCGAATATAAAAAAAATAAAATAAAATAAGGAGGAGCTGGGTTAAGACCGGGTTGGGTCAACCTGACCCGGTCCACTGTTGACCCGGTTAGGGTCAATGGTCAACGGTCAATTGTCAACGTTGATCGTTGACTTTGATCGATTGACTTTTTGGACCATTTTTTTTTGTCAATTTTTGGGTGCAACTTTAAAATTTAAATTGTGTTTTTGGATTATTATTATTATCAAATTAATTAATTGAACCAATAAGCTACCAAAGTAACCTCTTTTGTGGATGCTAATTAATTTGTGATATTAAGATGGCTGTGTAAATTTAATTCATATGAATATTAATTGGCCCAAAGGAAGCTTAATATTTGGCCGAATTAAATTCATACCTATGATGATAAATATATAACAATTATACGGTTATTTTTGGCATGTGAATAATAAGTGGATCCAAAGATTAGCTTATTATTTGATATGATTTATTGTTAATATTTGATCACTACACCAAGAATACCACTTACAAGTAATATTTCTGTCTAATGACTAAATATTAATGTTGTTACAGGTTTCTTGTGATGGGATTAACCATTGTTTGAATTTTATTTGTTGTTTTATGTAAACTCTTATGTGAATATGTGATTTTGTTCTTTGTTCAGCTATAGCATCATCTTCCTCAATATCTATAAGTGTTAATTCCATTCCTATGCTGAATGGGACTAACTTCAAGGACGGGAAAGAGAATGTGTTAATCGTTCTCGGTTGCCTTGATCTGGACTTAGCCATAAGGATTGAACGTCCCACTATTATGGATTCTAGTTCCACTGAGGATAAAAAGAAACTTGAAAGATGGGATCGTTCTAACCGAATGAGTCTAATGATCATTAAGAGAGGCATTCCAGAAGTCTTCAGGGGAACTGTGCCTGATGAGGTCACTACAACCAAAGGTTTCCTTAAGGCTATTGAGAAATGCTTTGCAAAGAATGATAAGGCTGAAACAAGCACGTTTTTAGCGAGCTTGATTTCAATGAGGTACAAAGCAAAAGGAAACATAAAGGAGTACATCGTGGAAATTTCTATATTTGGAAATTTCTAAGGAACTTTTAGTGTATATTGTCTCGATTTCTCTTCCTGCATAATTCAACCAATTCAAGATCAGTTACAACTGCCAAAAAGAGAAATGGACTCTTAATGAGTTAATTTCTTATTGTGTGCAATAGGAAGAAAGACTGAAGCAAGAAAAGACTGAAAGTACTCACTTGGCTAGCACCTCTAAGGATAAGAAGAAGAGAAAGAAAAGTAATGAAGTTGTTAAAGCTTCAGCACAAAAGAAACAACATAAGGATAAGGATAAGGATGAAAATCATGGTTGTTTCTTTTGTGGTAAACCTAGACACATGAAGAAGGTCTGCACCAAGTATCATGCTTGGCGTGCAAAGAAATATATGCTTCTCAATTTGGTTTGTTCTGAGGTTAATTTAACTTCAGTGCCAAGACACACTTGGTGGATTGATTCAGGTGCCACTACTCATATAAGTGTGTCTATACAGGGTTGCCTCAACTACTGAAAGCCAATTGATACTGAAAGATTCATCTATGTGGGAGATGACAAATCGATAGAAGTTGAAGCAATAGGGCATTTTAGGTTATTGTTAAGTACTGGTTATTATTTGGATTTGAAAGACACTTTTGTTGTACCGTCATTTAGGCGGAATTTAATTTCTATTTCTTCTTTGGACAAATCTGGATACTATTGTTCATTTAAAAATAGTCAGTTTGGTCTTTCTTTAAATTCAAATGTTATTGGTACTGGTTCTTTATCATTGCAAGATAACCTATATTTGCTTGATACAGTTGCTTCATATAATAAAACCTTACATGTTAGTTCTCGTGGCATAAAACGAAATTAACTGATAAGAATTCTACTGTATTATGGTATAAGCGATTAGGACATATTTCAAGGAAAAGGATGGAAAGACTTGTGCGAGATGGAATTCTTGATTCCCATGGTTTTACAAATTTTGAAATCTATGTTAATTGTATTAGAGGGAAACAGACAAACAAAAGGAGATTGGATGCCAATAGAGCTACAAAAGTCTTAAAATTGATACATACGAACATTTGTGGACCATTTCCTATAGCTTCATGGAATGGTCAACAATATTTTGTATCGTTCATAGACAATTACTCTCGACATGGCTATCTATATCTCATGCATGAGAAGTCACAGACTTTGGATGTGTTCAAGTCATACAAGGTTGAGGTTGAGCTTCAACTAAGCAAAAGAATTAAGGCTGTCAGATTTGACCGTGATGGTGAGTACCATGGCAGATATACGGATCAGGTGAACAATATCCAGGACCTTTTGCTAAATTCCTAGAGGAATGCGGGATAGTCCTTCAATATACTATGCCAGGTTCACCTATCATGAATGGTATAGCTGAGAGACAAAACCGAACACTTAAGGATATGGTGAGGAGTATGATTTGTCATTCCACCTTACCTGAATCCCTCTGGGGTGAAGCACTTAAGACTACAACTTACATTCTTAACAGAGTACCAACAAAGGCAACAACCAAAACACCTTATGAGCTTTGAACTGACAAAAGACCTAGTCTGAAGCATTTACATACTTGGGGTTGTCCAGCTGAGGCAAGGCCTTATAGGCCTAATGAAAAGAAATTGGACCCCAAGATAGTGAGCTGCTATTTTATTGGTTACTCTGAACGGTCAAGGGGTTACAAATTTTATGATCCCACTACTAAAGCTATTTTTGAGATGGGAATTGCAACATTCTTTGAGGATGTTGAGTTTAGGGGGAGAAATAAGGTTAGAGACCTTGTCTTTAAGGATGAATTTGATCCTGTTCCTCTTGAACAAGAGGAATTGGTTCCTATTCCCACAATTGCTTTTGATAATGTTTAGGCTTCTATCCTTGACATTGATCAAGTTGCAAATCAAGAATAACCAGACACAGTCATTCAACCCCTTGAGGTACAAACTCAACAACCTCAAGAACCAAAACCTCAGAAACTTGTGTCGTTAACGAGATCCACTAGAGAGAGGAGAAGTGCTATTCTGGATGATTATATAGTATTTCTCCAAGAACATGAGGAAAGTGTTGGATTGATGGATGATGATCCTATCAATGTCCATCAAGCCATGCATAGTTTGAACTCTCAAAAGTGGATAGATGCCATGAAAGATGAGATAAAGTCTATGAAGGACAACAACGTTTGGGATCTCGTTCCATTACCTGAAGGCTTGAAGCCCATTAGTTGTAAATGGATATTTAAAACCAAGAGGGATTCGAAGGGTGATGTAGAGCGATATAAGGCTTGTCTTGTTGCTAAGGGCTTTACTTAAAAGGAACGCATTGATTACAAAGGGACTTTCTCTTCGGTTTCAACGAAAGACTCTTTTAGGACAATTATGACACTTGTAGCATATTTTGATCTTGAGCTCCATCAGATGGATGTTAAGACGGCATTTCTAAACGGTGACATCGATGAAACAATCTATATGGCGCAACCAAAAAGCTTTGAGTCAAGAGACCCAAAGGAGATGGTTTGCAAATTGAAGAAATCCATTTATGGGCTTAAGCAAGCTTCTCGTCAATGGTATTACAAATTTCATCAAGTTATAGTCTCATTCAGTTTCAAGATGAACGCTGTAGATGATTGTATATACCATAAGTTCAGTGGGAGTAAATTTATTTTCCTGGTATTGTATGTTGACGATATACTGCTTACCATCAATGATATAGGTTTATTGCATGAAACCAAGAGATTTCTATCACAGAAATTTGAAATGAAAGATCTTGGTGATGCCTCTTTTGTATTAGGAATTAAAATACACTGGGATCGCTCTTGGGGTATTATTGGGTTATCACAAAAGAGCTATATCGAAAAGGTATTTAAAAGATTTGGCATACAGGATTGTAACCAGGAGATACCCCTGTGGCTAAAGGAGATAAGCTCAGTTTAAGTCAGTGTCCTAATAACGACCTTGAGGTTAAGGAAATGGAAAAGATCCCATATACATCAGCTGTTAGGAGTCTAATGTATGCTCAAGTTTATACTCGTCCGGATATAGCATACATTGTTGGATTGTTGGACAGATATTTGAGTAACCTTGGAATGGATCATTGGAAAGTAGCCAAACGGGTTATGCGATATCTACAGAGAACAAAAGATCACATGCTTACATATAGAAGGTCAGACCAACTTGAGATCATTGGTTATTCGGATTCAGATTTTGCTAGATGTCAAGATAGTTGTCAATCTACTTCAGGCTATATTTATTTGCATGCTGGAGGAGCTATTTCTTGGAAGAGTGCTAAGCAATCACTCATAGCTTCTTCCACTATAGAGGCAAAATTTATAGCATGTTATGAGCATCCAATCATGGAATATGGTTGCGAAACTTTGTCACTGGGCTGCGAATTGTGAAAAGTATAGAAAGACCACTTAAGTTGTTTTGTGACAATAAATCTACAGTCTTATATTCCAATAACAACAGGGGCTCTTCAAAGTCAAAGCATATAGAGATTAAGTTTCTTGTTGTTAAAGAAAGAGTTTAGAGTGATCAAATGTCTATGAAGCATATTGGTACAAACTCTATGATAACAGATCCGCTTACAAAAGGGCTTCCACCCAAGGTCTTTCATGAGCACACTGCTCATATGGGTGTTCAATTATTTGATGATATGTAGTTTTAGTGGGAGTTTGTATTTGAATGCTAATTTTCTTTGTATATAGACATTATGTGTTTGTATATGTTTTTCTGCAAAAATAAAGAATACAGTTCTCTTCCACTCTATTTTGATACAGTTTTGATCTCATTGAGGTATAAGGTAGGACCCGTTGAAAATAGACATGGTTAGATTACTTTGCATGCAATTTTCATGCTACACATCCATACTTGATCTATGTCATTTGGTTATGTCGACATATGTAATCATTGATGGGTCTAGTCACGCTATATTTGTGACAAAGACCGCTCTAGTTCTATGTTGACATGATCAATGGATGAGATTGTTTAGGAATACCCTTATATGTGATAGCAAATGTTGAGTTCACTAAAGTTAACACATTTTTGCAAAGAAATATATCTGGCCCAAGTGGGAGATTGTTGGAAAATATTTTTTTATGTAGGCCTACATATGTAATTAAATGTGTTATTAATGCTATCTTAAGGTAAAGCCTAAATTAAAGTAATATAATTAAGATAAAGTTTAAAGGCTTTTTTGGGTATTAAAATAATGTATGGGTTATTTTTATTAATATTATATGTGTAGATACCAATTTGTTATTTTCAGATTTTATGATGGGCGAAACTGAAAATACACTAAAATAACTAAAGTTATTTATTTTGGTTATGGTTCCCAATTCATACGTATTATTTCATTCAAAATTTTTTTACAGATATTCCTGCTTCTCTAGAATCCCATATTCATTGAAGTTTCAAAGGAATACGTATTGGATTGGAAGGCAATAACCAACAACAATCCATAATCATGAATCAAGGTACGCTTCTGCAATTTAGATAAATTATTCTCAATGATTTGACATGAACGATCTTGGTAGATTTTGGTTTAATTTGATCCTAACAGTTTAACCATCAGAATAATATAAAGACAGTAATCCAATACGATTTTCTTCGACGATAAATAAACTTGTTGAAGCCAAGTTCCCATTTCATTTAGTTCATCAATTGGTACTCGTTGCTGGGAATAAAACGATGGACTGTTTGGAGACAATAAAAATAGTTACCAAATAGTATAAATCTCCCACATGCTATAGTAAAAAAGTAAAATATTACTATAATATAAAACTCTTACATGCTACAGTGTTTTGAACCATAAAAATAGTTCTAGCAATACTCGCCAAAACACCTTGTTAATTAGTTAAGATCTTAATAGGCTAGTGTTATAGCTGGTTAATGTTTAATGGATTCAATTTAAGGTGGTTTGAAATATAAAATTTGAAAAATATGGTTTGAACTTGGTGTGGTTTGATTTTAGAATAAAATCTAAAAGTGTATGCATGCTGGATATGTGTTAAAAGTTTGACTTTTATAAAAGATGGATTCAAAACATCTAAAAACATAATGGATTTACATCTGAATTAGGGTTGCTTTTAGTTTAAGTTTTTACATCAATGATTCAAAACAGACGTTAAAAAATATTGCCAAACAGCATTCCAAGAAAATTTGAAGCTCAAAACCTTTGAACCATTCAAATAAACAGGTCATCATACTTTCCCTTAAAGAGTCCGTTTGGCTTGTAGATTTGAATAAAAAATTTGAATGAAGATTTAAATATTTGTGAGAGAAAATACTATAGCAAATGATTCGAACCACGAAACAAACACACCCTTTGAGTTTCTTTTGTTGGTCTATAATCATTTTAAACTAACACCTCTAGTATTAGTCTGCTAAAATATTGTTCCAAAATTACTGCAATACCCAAAAAAAAATTCAACTCATCTATCTAAGCATTAATGTATGCCCTCAACCATTTATTACATATAAATAAATATATAAGGGATCTCTACCATCCTTACGAAAGAGTAAGGATCATTCTCACCGTTTATAGGGTGTTTAGTATGACGGTGGAAACTATTGGTTAGAACTGTTGTTATTATAGCATGTGAAAGCTTTACACTGTAGCTTTTTTTTTTTTCTTTTTATTGTAACATATAGGAGTTTTATACTGTTTATAACTGAGTTAATGGTGTAAACTACTCTTAGCCAAACATACAGTTAATTTTAACCGTTTATATGATAATATAGGGTTGGGGATATAAGTAGGGCATTGGACAAACTACAATTTACGTAAGCAAAAGAAAGGGCAGTTCTCCCAAAAGATTACATGGGCGGGCAAAGCCCACATCCATCCACCATAGCCAGAAGGGCCCATAGCTCAGGTCCATGAGTCCGTGATGACAAGGTAACAAAGGAGAAACAAAATTTTAATAAATAAAACACGCATCAAAATTCATTGTCCTTTGAAGATCTTTCTAGAAGCAGGACTGGTGTCTCTCTAGACGCCTCTAGGACGCTTTGACCGTTACGTCTCTCTCTCTCCCCACTCCCTTAAAAAAGCAACAGTATGAAGCCACATTTTAAAATAGTTTTTCAAAAATTAAATATGAAATAAACCAAAATAAAATAAACTTGAAAATTCCACACAACTCCTCCTTCGGTGCGTTTGGCCCTAAAATAAAATGACCTACCCTTTACTCTCCTGTCGTCTGTTGTTTCCTTGTAAAAGCCTTTATAGAGAGAGTTCCAGAAACTCCCCAAACCCCTCGCTCTCTTTCTCTCTTCTTCTTCTTCCTCTTTCGTTTTCGCTCTCTATCTCCCTCTAGTCCTGACCTCAGATTCTGCGTCTAGCAGTTCGAAGGTACGGTCCCAAACCCTAACCTTTGCGTCAGATTTAGATCTCTCTTCTTAGATCTGAGAATTTATCTCAGTGGTTTTTAAAGTTTTGGCGGCGATTTGCTTGCGTTACTGTTAAATTCGTTGCTGATTATTCTCTGCTATTTTTCGATTCAAATTTCGTTTCTTTCGCATCCATGAGTGCGTGATTGTTGATTTCGTTTGTTTTTGGTTGGTGATTCCAGTTTTTGTTCGCGAGAGAGATCAATGCGTTTCTAAATTTGCGATCATGATTCTAGTTAGGTTGTACTTTTGGTTATAATTTCTGGGAAACAATCTGGGGGATTTTGTAGGTTACGTTTTTAATTCATACTTTATTGTTCTGTATTTGATGCGGTATTGATTTTACTTTAGGTTTGACTGCCTTTGATGTTATGTTGTATCAGACTGTTGTATGGTTAGAATGATAGGCTGTGTCTGAAATTCCAGTTTCTCTGGCCAAGTTTAAAGATATCTTTGTGCAAAATCTTTGTATTGATCATTCAGGAATGCTTGTATACACAAATGTTGTGTTATAAATTTTGATACGATCGCACCTATTTTGTGTCGTTTTCATTAACAGGTAGCTGGTTTAGATAGAAATTCAGTTTTGGCTGAATGTGTATTGATTTTGTTCATTAGTTTGCAGATTGAATCTGAGTTTAAAGTTTAGCAAGGATGAGCGTGGTTGGTTTCGATCTCGGCAATGAGAGCTGCGTTGTGGCCGTTGCGAGGCAAAGGGGGATTGACGTGGTGCTTAATGACGAGTCCAAGCGTGAAACTCCTGCTGTTGTGTGCTTTGGTGATAAGCAGCGGTTCATTGGGACGGCTGGAGCCGCTTCAACCATGATGAACCCCAAGAATTCGATATCTCAGATAAAGAGGCTCATTGGCAGACAGTTTTCTGATCCGGAGTTACAAAAGGATCTCAAGTCATTGCCTTTTACTGTCACCGAAGGGCCTGATGGCTACCCTTTAATTCATGCTCGTTATCTGGGAGAAGCGAGGACATTTACACCGACCCAAATTCTGGGAATGGTGTTTTCAGATCTTAAAAGTATAGCAGAAAAAAATCTGAACGCTGCGGTTGTTGATTGCTGTATTGGTATTCCAGTTTACTTTACTGACCTTCAAAGAAGGGCTGTTTTGGATGCAGCCACAATTGCGGGTTTGCATCCTCTTCGCTTGTTTCATGAAACTACGGCAACTGCCCTGGCGTATGGTATTTATAAGACGGATTTACCAGAAAATGATCAATTGAATGTTGCTTTTGTTGATGTTGGGCATGCAAGCATGCAGGTTTGCATTGCTGGATTTAAGAAAGGACAGCTGAAAGTGTTATCTCATGCGTTTGATCGGTCTTTGGGAGGTAGAGATTTTGACGAAGCACTGTACCAGCACTTTGCTGCAAAATTTAAGGAAGAGTATAAGATTGATGTTTTTCAGAATGCGAGGGCTTCCTTGAGGTTGAGGGCAGCCTGTGAGAAGCTGAAGAAGATTCTTAGTGCTAATCCCGAGGCGCCTTTGAATATAGAGTGCTTAATGGACGATAAGGATGTCCGTGGGTTCATCAAGCGGGAAGAATTTGAACAAATTAGTATTCCTATTTTGGAACGTGTGAAAAAACCTTTGGAGAAGGCACTTGCTGATGCTGGCCTTACAGTAGAGAATGTTCATATGGTTGAGGTTGTTGGATCAGCCTCTCGTATCCCTGCTCTTGTCAAAATTTTGACAGAGTTCTTCCAGAAGGAGCCTAGGCGCACAATGAATGCGAGCGAGTGTGTAGCGAGGGGTTGTGCCTTGGAATGTGCAATTCTGAGTCCAACCTTTAAGGTTCGGGAGTTTCAGGTATATTTCTTCCTGGTTATTGTAGTTTCTAATATTGTGATGCACTTTTTTTTTTTCTTTCTCATAAGTATGCACATGTCCTTCATTTGAATGCATGGTGTTTCCAGTTAGTGATTACGTCTCTTAAGCTCAATATCTGAGTTAAGCTGTAATGTGCTCGTCACATAGTCACATAATCGCATTATTCCCCAAAAATATCTAATTTGTGGTTTCCAATATTTCACCTTTTAATCTGAAGGTGAATGAGTGCTTCACGTTCCCGATTGCTTTGTCATGGAAAGGTTCTGTCCCAGATGCACAGAATGGAGGAGCTGAAAACCAACAGGGTACAATTGTTTTCCCCAAGGGAAATCCAATACCAAGTGTCAAGGCTCTTACATTTTACCGATCTAGTACATTCACAGTTGATGTACAGTATGCTGATACCAGTGAATTGCAGGTGCCTGCAAAGATCAGTACTTACACGGTAGGTTGTTAAACTGCAACCCTGAAATTTATGCTCCTTTGTTTGGACTTCTGAGTTAGATTATTTAGGGTGTGGCCCTATGGAGTAAAGGTTTTGCTCTTTTGAAAAATTAACATATAATGCTCTATATGTGCAGATCGGTCCTTTCCAATCCACAAAAAGTGAGCGTTCAAAGCTAAAGGTCAAAGTGCGTTTGAGCCTTCATGGTGTTGTCTCCGTGGAGTCGGCAACGGTAAGTTATTGACGTATCTTCTGGTTCTAATGATTGCAGTGAAGCAAATGGATTGAGAATATAAGGTTTTGAACTTCATTTATTTATCGTGATTTTGACACTTGTGACAGCTTTTGGAGGAGGAAGAGGTTGAAGTTCCAGTTTCAAAGGAGGCACCTAAGGAAGCTAACAAGATGGAGACAGATGAGGCTTCCGCTGATGCTCCTCCAAGTTCCACCGATGCTGATGTGAATATGCAAGATGCCAAGGGAGCTGCTGATGCCCCTGCGGCTGAAAATGGTGTACCTGAGTCGGGAGACAAGCCTGTGCAAATGGAAACAGATAACAAGGTATATTGCTATTCCCATATCAGGGGTTCCTTATGTTTATTTTTACTTTATACTTATTTTCCTAAACTCTTGGCTGCCGGGTTATTGTTTCTGAATCCAAGTAATGTCTTAACATTCGTCCATGTGTTGTGACGTCTTATTTGATAATTTGCAATGACTACATGAACTTGGAGGATTCGGTATTCTGATCAAATTGCATTTCTAGTCCGTAATACTATATTTTTGATGCACTTTATATTGATTCTCTCTTTTCTTTGCACATGTGAGTATATTAACTAAATGCAGTTTAGTTTTCCCTTTGCCAAGGGAGAATGGTATCCATGTGTAATTTCTATTTATTGCCACGATGATTGAGGAGATAGAAGTTCATATTTCTACAGTGATTGTTACACGGTTGATGGTTGGAATTTTTATGCACTTGTGTCATCTGCTTTCATGATCCTATTGGCAGGAAATTGACATTAGTATGTATCTGTGTTAAGTGAATATCCCATGCGTAGGTTTGTGAAACGAATTGCTTCAGTTCAGAGAATTGCCTTTTGCTTTATTTATTCTATAAACTCGAATGGAGTTGCTGTTTGTGATTTTCTTTTTAAAAAAAAATGCTTATGTTGTCACTTGGGTTCTTTGACACAGGTTGATGCTCCAAAAAAGAAGGTCAAGAAAACAAATATTCCTGTAACAGAGTTAGTTTTTGGAGGTCTGAATTCTGCAGAACTGCAAAAAGCGGTAGAAAAGGAGTTTGAAATGGCTTTGCAAGACCGAGTAATGGAAGAGACTAAAGACAGGAAGAATGCCGTTGAGGCATATGTTTATGATATGAGAAACAAGGTATGGTAGTTCACATGCACTTTGTATTTGGCCTTTGATGGGTATCTGAAACCTGCAGGTATCTTGTCTAGTGTTATTTGAAACTAACGGCTATTCTTCGTCTCTGCCAGCTTAGTGACAAGTACGAGGAATTTGTCACCACTTCAGAGAAGGAAGAATTTATTGCCAAGCTTCAAGAGGTAGAGGACTGGTTATATGAAGATGGTGAAGATGAAACAAAAGGCGTTTACATTGCGAAGCTTGAGGAGCTAAAGAAGGTATCTGTCTCGGTGCCCCTTTGCCCCGTGAAAAAAGATAACCAAAAAAAAGGAACAGTGGGGTTGTGAACTTTTATATTTTGATATCTGGTTGCAAGACTAATAATGATTTGCAAAAAACTGCAGCTAGGTGACCCCATTGAACAACGATACAAGGAACACACGGAAAGAGGGACTGTGATTGATCAACTTGTTTACTGTATTTATAGTTACAGAGAAGCTGCAATGTCAAACGATGCCAAATTTGATCATATCGATATGTCTGAGAAGCAAAAGGTATGCATTGGACCTTCGGAACTTTGTATTCATCTGCTCTCGCCTTTCTTTGAGTATTCAACCGACCCATCTTTTACCCACATTTTGCAGGTCTTGAATGAGTGTGTGGAAGCTGAGGCTTGGTTGAGAGAGAAAAAGCAGCAGCAGGATGGACTCCCGAAATATGCTTCTCCAGTGCTTTTGTCGGCTGATGTGAGAAAGAAGGCAGAAACACTTGACAGGTACCTTTACTATCTGTCCTGGAAGTTCAGTCGTCAGTTTTCTTCATTAAATGGACTTAATCTGCTACATTAAAAAAAAAACATCTAGCTGGTATCTACTCCTAGTTTAGTTACTGCTTAGAAATTTTTATGATTGATCTGCCTCCTCCAACAGGTTCTGTAGGCCGATAATGACGAAACCTAAGCCTGCACCTGCCAAGCCAACCACTCCTGAGTCACCGCAGACTCCTCCAGCTCAGGGTGGTGAGCAGCAACCTCAGGGTGGTGATGCTAATGCTAGTCCCAACAATGCTAATAGCAGCGCAAAGGATGCAGCGGCTGAATCTGGTGAAGTACCTCCAGCTTCCAACGAACCAATGGAAACCGACAAGCCAGAGGCTGGTCCAACTTCAGCGTAGCTAAGGGCGGCTGCCCTCTTTCTGATTTATGCAGGGAAAGAAATTGGTTTCCCATGTAAACTCGTACACTGTTTTCACGTTTGAGCCTGAGACTTTTGGTGGGCTAACAGTAATTCGGGGGATGGCTGGTGACATGTCAGACTTCTTCGGAAGGTAAAGCCATTTTATGTTGTTGGTTCTTCCAGGTGTTACTTTATTTTGGTGGGTATCTGGAATCGGATTTTTTTCCGCTCTTTTTGAATTTATAGGATGGTTTTTAAGAGAGATTTGTTACCGCTTGATCTCTTTTTTCCTGCTCTTTTGTTGGGGGAGGAGGTCTAAATATTTTCTTTTCAAGCGTCTTCTGTGTTGTCGTACTATCATTATATCTGTGATTTATTTTTCACTTCTCCTAGAACCATGAATGTTTAATTTTTTTCAATTTCATGTACGGTATGAGTTGCATTTTTGGACGGACATTTTAACTTCAATCTGCTGCCAATATGTATACTGTAAGAGGGTGCCAAACACGAGAGATCGGATAAGGCAATGCTTCCGTCTATGGCGTCGTCGTTTCGCGCTTAAAAGAACGCCGCCAGGGCCTTTGGCAACGCAAAGCGAAGTCTCTTTTTTTAACCCCCTTCCCAGTTGAGCTTTCTTTTGTTTCGTGTACTACGGCCGCTCTTAACAAGTGGCGACGCTTTAATCCTCGTAATAATAATCGTTAAAGGAATAAAGTAAAAGTAGGACCCGATGTTCTAATCAGGAAAAAAAAAAAAAGGTGAAAAGGGTACAAAATAAGCTAAAAAGAAGCATCGTTGCGATATGTATTTACATCCCAGAAATGGCACGGAGTCGTTTAAAGCATTCGATGCCGTGCGAGCGAAAACGTTTACCGACTTTTACAAGTACCAAACATGTCGGCCATGTGATTGTACAGAGCCCAAAGACTTTTGGTCATCCGTTTTAGCAACTTTACCGACCAAACAGCCTTGTTTATCATGGTGTCCATTCAAGACTAAGAAATATTGACATGGGGAACCAAAGATTATTTGACGTGTTCCTGGCAACTTTGAGAAGAAATATTTACGCGACTTGGCATGGCACTGATCATGCAGCTGGCGCTTCTTTAACTCGGATGCTAATGCAACCTCGCCGCTCTCTCTCTGTTCACACACACACACACATTTAACGGGAATCGCTACTTTTTTTAAAAAAAATCCTAGTGCGAAAATTGCCGCTCCTGATAATCAACGTGAGACAATTTGATGACCCAGTGGGCATGTGGAGAAAAGGCAGCAAATGGAACAAGGTAAGTCATCAACAATCTTATTGCCTCGCAAGACAAGAGGTCCCCAATGTATTGTACAACTGCAGCTTGCAGCCAATAGGCTAATCAGATTAAAACTAAAGAAAGATGATAAGACATGGATACGTCACCCGCTAGCATTCTCAGCAGAGACGTCATTGTCCTCGTCATTGCCTTGCCGAATCTTTGCAATCTCTGCCTGTGCTCTCTCCATTATCTGCCTCCGCTGTATTTCCAAATCTCTATGGAAATCCATCCTCATTTTCTCGAGCTCTACCATCTGCTGCCTTTTACTACTTTCTATCTTCTCATATATCTCACTAAATTTATGGATGGAATCAGCAATCAGCCTAAAGGAAGACCCCTCATCGCCATCATCATTGTCTCTCCCTGACCTCCGTTTTTTGGGTGGAAGCCCGTCTGAATCATCACCATTGCCCTCAGCAGATTCTGAATTAGCTGGGCTATCCCTCATCTCATCCAATCCATTTGCACGGTTCAAATAGACTCTAGGATTCATGAAAACATACTCTCCCGAGTCCAATCCACAAGAGAGACCAGGCTGCTGTTGTGGCGATGACAATAACAAATCCATCTTCTTGAAATAAACCCATTTACTAGTTAAGTTGAGCTTCTCCTTCTTGTATTTCTTCTTCAAGGTATCCAAACGGTTACGGCACTGTGTATCTGTCCTATCGATCTTAGATACCTCCGATACTTTCTCCGCAACCTCTTGCCATTCCTCAGACCGAAGACTCTTCTTCCCACGCTGAATAAACCGTTCGCCCCAAGCATCTAACAGAACAAAGGTCTCGTGCTCAGTCCAATCTGTAAGCGAATTTCTGCCACCAAATGACTGTCTAGGAGATGGGCCAGTGGGTTTTGCAGCGGATAATGGAGCAGGTACACGAGGAGCTAACTCATAACTTGAAACCAAACTCTTCAACTTGCGCTTTTTTGGGTGTCTCTCCAACTCAACATCCTCACTCCTCCCACCATAAATCTTCCGTTTACCATCATCTTCATCCTCATCCTCGTTTTCATCATCTTCTTCATCATCGTCATCATCGTCGTCGTCGTCGTCGTCGTCGTCGTCGTCAACAACATCATCACCAACATCTTTGTGAACCACAGGGTAGCCATTACTTCTACCATTGTTGTTGTCGTCGTCGTTGATATCTTCCTCCTCTCCTATTTCTTCATCTTCTTCATCATCTTCCTCATCCTCATCATCGTATTGGTTATCAACAGTGTTTGGATACGAACCACCCAAACCAGACATCTTTTGCCGCAGCGATGATTCATAGCCCTGTTGTTGGTTTACACCATAAGGATTCAGAGGATACCTCGCATCGTCTTCAGCGTCATCCATTTGAGCACAAATAATGACTACACTCCAGCAAGACTCAGCTCAAAACTAAACCCCCGAAAAAAAAAAATCTACCTTTATAGTTTCAAACCCTCAATCTATCAATTTCCATCGAATAACACGATGAACATAGAACTTTACACTTGTTGCTCTGATATTAACGTCCAATTCTAAATCTTTCCCCTCTCACGATCGATTTCATTGCGACCTAGATCAGCAAGAACCAGACATCTTTGATTTATTAATCTCGAATTATAACAGAAAAAACAGAAACACTCAAATCGAAATTCGCAAAAGCTTGCATTTCAAATCAAACACCAAAATCAGAAAAAAAAAAAAAAAAACCCTTTTGTTGTCGAAGACGATCATCCATAAAAAAAATATAGTAAATTTTCAGGTCAAGAAAATTTCTCTTTTCAACCTAAACAAAACAAACCAATTATTCATTTTCGCAAAAACCCCTAATTTTGAGTTCAAAACAAATCCCTCAAGCGAAACAAATCAAAGTCAAGAACTTTTCTTACCTCAAAGAAGAGTTCTTAACAGCCTTGAAAAAGAAGGAAAATTTTCCCCCAAAATATCTTCAATTCAATCCTGATTCCAAGCTCTGAAATAAGTTCCGCCTCCAAATTTTCTCAGCAATTGACAGAAAAAAAAAAAAAAAAAACAATTTTGTTTCTTTTTCTTTTTCCACAAATCCTGTGAAGTGAGAAAAAGACGAACAAAGGGAAGAGTATTAACGTTTGGACACAAAAACGTTAACAAGCCCGACGGCTGCTAACTTACGCCGGTGCTTCGTATGGGTTTTGATCTGGAGCTATGGCCCAATATCAACTGGGTTGGGTTCGGCAACTTGAATGATCTGGCCTCTTTGGTTTATTGGGCCTGGGCTCGAAGCTGGCTTGGAATAATAGTTTCGGAAAGAAGCGGGTCCCGCTGAAACGACACTCGAAACTCATCTACCACCATGAGATTCTCCGACTCTTGATCTCAAATTCTTCGTCCAGAGCCGTCCGATGGGAAGAGGTTCCACAAAGGCGTTGCTAGCAAGACGTGAGGGTTATTTTTATTTTTTACTCCGTAGAAAAGAAAAAATTCGAAAACGACAAAATAGAACCGTAAATGCATACGCAATAAAGGGAATTTTAAAAAAATCAAAGAAAATAAAAGAAAGGTGAAATTTTTTTTTGTTTTGTTTTGAGAATTTTTAGAAATGTTTTTTTATGTTTTTTGAGACAAAAATTTTAAAAACTTTTTTGTATAATTCTTAAAAAAAATTTATTTTTAAGATTAAAATTATTTTTATTTGTTTTAAAAATAATACCACACGGGCCATACTGGGCCCACTAAATCATAAGCTGACGGAGAAATTGACGGCGTTTGGTTGGAGGTCCCATTGGACGATCGAGGTGGCCCAAGGAGATTTTGGAGTAAACCCCAATAATTGAATTTCGCACTTGATTTCAATCCAAGAAGACAAAGAATTTCCGTACTTTGATCACAATCACGACGATGAGCAAACTATTAATTAGCTCCATCATTGGTAATGGCAGAGAAATAAAGGGCTGAAAAAGAACATATACGAGATTTAAACATGGATAAAATATGTTTATGTTCCAATGTATGATATTATTTGAAACATATACAAGTTAAAGTTAAAAAAAAAAGGGAAAAGAAAAGGGAAAATGAAGAATAATTTTCTCTCTCTTTCACTCACTCATGTGTTTATTTGCAAAAATATTCAAGCCTTGTACGCTCAATATATTATTTTATTGTTTAATTCACTATTTAAAAAAGTGATCATCAAATTTACTTATATACCTTTTGATAATATCACATGTTATGTTAAAAGTTATGTGCATATTTTTTGTTATGATAAATTATGTGCATTTTAGTAATTACATTGCTTAACACCAATGCATCAATATTTTGTTACGTACTTTGTTTATTTTTCATTGCTTGGCAAACTCATCCTTAATTAATAAAAAAAAAATCTTTCTTTATTTAAAATTTATTTGAAAATAATAATATCATAATGATTAAATATAAAAAATACATCAATTAATACAAATCAGATGCCATGAACTGACATTATTATACTTAATAATAAATTTGACACCAAATATAATATATATCAAACTTGTCTATAAAAAATAAATTATGTATGACATTTATCAAAAAATTTTTGTCTACATAAAACATGTATAAGAAAAACATATGTGAAATTTAAGGAGACAAACAAAAAGAGAAAACACTGTATTGAAGAAGAGTATTGTGTTTAGCATTAAAAGTATGCATTTATCTTCACCAAAAAAAAAAAGACACTATGAAATTATTTCTCTCCCGCATAACATCCCACTAAAATCACGAAAACCTCGTTCAAAAATTTATTGTCAACAGTACACTTTCGTGTTTGTTTTCTCTACGGATTCATGAAAACCTCGTTCAAAAATATCATGGTCAACAGTAAACTTACGTGTTTGTTTTCTCTACGCCAGAATTCTCCGTTAAATATAACCAAACAAAGCTATCACTTTCATTAAAAAAAAAAAAACCCACTATTCTAACTTTTGGCAAAAAAATAGAAAAAGAATAAGCCTTAGCGGAAGAGCATCGCCGTCGTGGGGTGTAGACAAGGCTGACTTTTCGTCGTTTAGTGCTTCCTCATTCAAAACAGCGAAAATAGAATAATAATAAAAAGAGAGAACAAAATCTAAGGTATATATACACCAGAGCATTTTCTAGTCCAAATCCAAGGAATCACGTGAACATCTCTGTCATACGCCAATGGCCGTGGACGTGGAGGAGTGGTTTTTGTGAAGGGGATGGGCCCCACCACGAGTGAGGTGGTACTTTTACGAAACTGGACTCTCCAATAATGGCAGTGCAACTGTAGTTGTGCACGTTGGATACTCTTCTGTTGTATTTGTCTCTATCCCCTTCTCCCTCAGAACTCAGAATATACATGTATACGTACAAATATACTCTTTCTACAATGTAAAATACGTATGTACTTTGCTTATAATTTTTGAGGGAGAGAAGTGTATCAGAAGCCTTCATTTCTTTTCTATAATATAATAATAACTTTGATAAGTTATGATGCTGCATTTCTCAGGAGAGAATGATTATTCAAATTAAAAATATTAGAAAAAAAAAAAGAGCAGAGAAGAGAAGGGAAGGAAAGTCTTTTTTGGCTTAGCTTGAATCATTTTTTTATTATATATAATAATATCGTCGATACATTTGAAGGCTCTCAGAGAAGAACCCAGGTGGGCTTTTTTTTTTTTTTTTTTTTCCTGTTTAGAATTTGGCTAATAAATTTTTTTAATTTTTTTAATTGATTTGATGCGATAATGGGTTTTGGGGTTCAAAATCAGCTTCTTCTTCTTAATAATCATAATTGTTTCTTGATAAAAACTAGATTTTTTTTTATTGGGGGTTTAAGAGTTTTACCGAGGTTTTATATTTATGGGTTTATGAATGAGCGATAATCTTGTTCCAAAGACATCTTTAATGTACCCATTTGATGCATTTGAAGGACTGATTGATCAGATGATTCATGTATCTGATCCTGTACTAGCTGTCCTTCCCCTCTATTTATTTTCCGCATGCAAGTTCAAAGAACCTATTGTATTTGCTTGAGTAATCAAACGATCTAAGTGCTGTTGTTGTTGTTGTTTTTTTTTTTGTTTTTTGTTTTTGTTTTCATGCAATACATATCTGGTGGAACTTACATTGATGAAACTATCATATCCTTGATTTTCTTCAATAGTTCCTCAAGTGGCTTTATTTGGTTTTTCTCTTTCCAGATTGTTTAATACTCATTTAGGAACTTTTTACCTTGACCAGTAATTTAATCTTTCCGATTGCATCATACTCATGTTTATTGCTAACGCCTTTTAATTGTTATGTTATAACGTGTCAGATCTTCACTATTATTAATTTGGTTCCTTAGAAGCTTTTTGTAACTTTGTTCCGTACGTGTCTTTGTCTTTTTTTTTTTTTTTTTCGATAATTTTGTATCTGTGTTTGAAAGTCTAATGCTTGTGCCTTGTTGAAGAACATTTTATTGGGTTCTTAAGAAAGCCTTGCATGTATGTATTTTGTTTAAATTTGTATAGCTTTTCATTTGCTATTTTTTTCCTTTGGTCATCAATCCATTTGCAATTAGGTTCTCATCGCTTCTTTTTTGCAGTTTTCAAATTTACCGTTTGGCTTGCTAAGATTTTCTCATTCTTTCATTGTACTCAACGTTGAAAGTTTTGGTGTTCATTGATGTGTTAGTTGTTAGATAAGTAATTTGCTTTCCTGCGTCGACGACTGAGGTTTGTAGATTGTGCTGAACTGATACAGAAAAGGTCAGATGAGGAAGGCTTACGCATGATAATCTAATGGCTGATTCTGATCCAGAGTCTGAAATCCTGTCCGATACGTTGAGCCTGAGGCATTTAAGCGGCTCACTTTTTAGAATTCCTGGTTTCTTTGTAGGGTTTGGTACTAAAGTTTCTTCAGATACTGATTCAATTAGGAGCCCCACTTCTCCTCTTGACATTGGAGTATTTTCGAACCTTAAAAATCCTGCGAATCGTAGATACGCTCGATCATCATCGTTGTCCCCAAATGGATTTCAGAAGGAGTGGCATTGCAGTCAATTAGGCCTTGGCATTGTTAACTCACTTGTTTATGATACAACAAGTGAAGTTCTGGATTTCCCAAAGCAGAAGAACATAGTGTTTGGATCACAAGTTAGAATGAACACCACTAATTCGTTTAGACATTACCATGACTCGCTTGATTCTTCCTTGAAATCCAAGTCTTTACCTACAAACTACATAACTTCGCAGCTTTCCCAAACCAAGTGTTTCAATTCCCAATTGAGTACCAAAAATGTTGTTTTTGGTGATAAAGAAGTTCCATTCGAATCTGAGCCATTTAAAAATACTCCACTGTGTTGCTCGTATTCAACTGTGTCTTCTTCGCTAGCCAGCTTGTCCTACAATCTCAACTTGAGGTCTGAAAACTTCTGTTCAGAAGTCAAAACTAGAATGAGTTCACCCTCGGTGATTGGTGCAGGTTCAGAAGTAGAAAATTCTTTGGATATCAAACCGAGTACTGTTCCGATACCTATTGGCCCCAGCCAGGGATATGTGGGGTCTCTTTCTAAAAGAGAGATGGAACTCTCTGAAGACTATACATGTATAATTTCTCACGGTCCAAACCCTAAAAAAATTCATATTTTTGGTGACTGCATTTTAGAATGTCACTCAAATGGGATGGAAAATTTTGGTAAGGAGGAAGAATTGAGGATCAAATCACCTCAAGTGGCCATGAATTCGGAGGATTTAGCCCCGGTTCACTCCGGTGAAGTTTTGAGATTTTGTTACTCCTGCAAGAGAAAGTTAGAGGATAAAGATATTTACATGTACAGGTTTGTCCTTGTCATCTGTTAGCAATTTTCGCTTGAGTTCATCCAGATTTCCTAGTCATATTCATTCATAAGGCTGTAATTTCCTTGATTCTGCGCAGAGGTGAGGACGCCTTTTGCAGTTTTGATTGCTGCTCGGATGAGATTTCTGACGAGGAAACAGAAAAAACTGACCAAAACTCTGCGGGAACTTCTTGTGCTTCGAGCTTCCATGAAGATCTCTTCCTACTGGGCATGCCTGTTGCCATGTAACGGATTGCTATGGCTTCTCCTGGCTTCTCTAGATCGTCCATTCCTTAGGCACTGTTTTGTGTGATTCTGTTTGCGTCCATGGATGGTCAGGATCCATTTTTGCGCCATTTGCTTATTATGTTTGGATATTTGAATTTAGAAGTACTGGTCAATTATGAGTAGCAGCAGCATAGAAATTTATCTTTGTTATGGTTGGGACTTAGATGGCTATTTTGTTATATGTTTCTTTTTTTTTTTTTATAAGATGGGTTTCAAGTGGCTATCAAAGCTCTGGCTCTTCAGTTTTCATTTTCCTTGTCCTGCCCATTTGATTTAATTTAGAGTTGACGTGGAAGCCTTTTGAAACTGATGAGTTCATTATATATAATGTATGCAGTGTCCAAATAACTGCTGTTATCTTCTATTTCCTGTTATATCTTTCCGATACTTCTAAAAGTCATATTCAAAGTGCTAAAGTATTACTTGCCCTGGCATTGACCCTTTATTTTATGATGATTAGGAGGAGAACGGTAAAATGCTGAAATGGTTCATATTCACTTCTAGTTTAGCTAAGAATTGTTTGGAGGTGGATCTCTCTGATCTTGATTATTTGTGGATTTTATTGGTATATCATTAAGATAACATCTAAAATTACATCATTATATGCTCAAGCAAAAGGTCTTTCTGATCCCCATTTCCCATCTCTTTTTCTTTTCCATGTGGATGGGGTCTGACAGGATAAAAATGCTCAGAGAAGCCAGAAGATCTGATAATGTAATTTTAATTTTCTTTGGCTTTGCTTAGAGTATGTCTTAGGAACGCAGTTAGAATTATAATAGGGTGTTTGATATTGTTGGTTGAAACCAGTTTTTTAGATTAAAAACACTATGATATATAAGAGTTTCATTTTATAACAACTTTTTATTTTTTACTTTGTTAACCAAAAAGTTAGTTTTAACTAATTTTATCAAATATCTTATAAGTTAAAACTAAAATACTTTAACATATAAGAGTTTTATACCATGTTAGTTTTACGCTTTATACCGAGAGTTTTGTAAGTTTTAACGAGATTACCAAACAAAACATTAACCTAAAATGCTATTTACATTATATGTGTGACGTTATATTACCAAATAGTGATGGATGATAATATGCCGTGTATGATTAACGGTGTATTTTTGCCGACAACTATTCATCACCAATAATAAAGATTAATGAGCAGATATGATGACAAACAGTGATATTATTAACAATGATGAAAGACAGTTATAGTAGTAACAATGACAAAAAAAAAAGAAAAAGAAAAACAACAATGATAAATAGCAGCTTGCGTACAATGAAAAGATTTTGGAGGTGCGGTGGCAAGTGGAGCAGAGGTCCTCAGGAGTCCTTTCTTGGTTGGTGGTGCATAAAAAAAAGCCCGTGACGTGGCAAACTATATGGCTTTTAGGATTAAAGGGTGTTTTCCTTGGCATGTTTTCAGTGGCTCAAGTTTTGGATGAAAGGTGCACCATCCTGCATTCGTGGACATGACTCTCAAAAGAGCCCTTGATTCATGGAATATTACCAAAGTACCAAACATGTAGAAAATTTGTGTTCTAGTTTAATTAAAATAATGTCAAAGATTAGTCCAAACAACGTTTCAAAAAAAAAAAAAAAAGTCCTCCATCTTAAAAAAAATAAAATAAAAATATTGTATATAAAATTTTATAATAGTAATACTCAGTCCCTCTAAAGTTTATCCTCTTTATAATGTTAATATACACTCTTCATTACATTTATTTTCCTCTAATTTACAATATAAATAGTTCTTATTTATACAAAAAATTGATTTAGGATATAAACAATTGATTTATCATATTGTTTACTTTATAAATAATTCTTATTTATACAATAAATATATTTTTACATTGTAAATTTGCTATTTACTTTAAAAAATTTCAAAAATTTGCTATTCTCCCATTCTTAAAAAAAAAAACTGGCGCATTACAAATTTACAATCATCAATTCACGTGCAAATGTAAATAAAATGATAGTAAATTTGTATTCTTTTCTTTTTTTATAATCTTATTGTATCCACATCTTTTATGCGCTTGATTCATATAGTACTACATTCTCTAATCACATTTGAGGCTTCCTATAAATTGTTTAGGAGAATAGTTTAAACCACAGTTTAGATTTGAAAATTATTACATGTAGAAAGCTTTACATTATATATTTTACTATAACATATTAGAGTTTTATACCGTTTATAGATCAAATTAATGGTTGAAACTATTATTTCAAACACATGTTTAACTAACCTTATGCATGATACCCTCAAATAATAATATATTTAATAACAAAAAAAAAAAGAAATGGGACTCGAATAATTTGCTTGCTGAAAATTAGAATGGCACTAACTGTAATTACAACGATAAGGGAGGGTACTTGGTTAACTCAATGGTAGCCCAAACGTAGACTGGTGGAAAGGGCTAAAAAAATAATAATAATAAAAAAAAAGGGTTCCAACTTCAGGCGTACGCTTTGAAAAGCTCAACTCTATCAGTCTATCCCAAATTCTTAACCAAGAAATCACAACAAGAAAAAGAAAAGAAAAGAAAAGAAAAAAAGCCATGGTCTTTGTGACAGGAAATTCATGCTTTTTACAGCCTTCTCCCTCATACCAACTTCTTGGTTTTTCCTCATCGTCATCTTCAAGGTCCGTTTTGCTCTACTCTTTCCCGAGAAATGCAGAGTCCAAGCGAAGAGGAACTGCTACTGTGGCAATGGCGTCCATGAAAGAAGAAGACGAGTCAAGTGAAGGGATTTCTTGCGAAAGAAGGGCCGTTCTCTTTATGGCTATTTCGGTTATTCCCTTCTTGAAACTGAGGGCCAGGGCTCTTGATCTTGAGTTGCCGTTGTTAGCCATAAGGAAAAGGGCTAGAGCGCTCGACGGTTTACCCACTACAAGTGAGTTTTGATAGTTCGTTCGCTCTTTTTTCGTTCCTTTCCATGGTGGGATTTCATGAATTTGGTGCCCAATAAAAGAAAAAGTTTGTGTTTGTCATTTTGAAGCTTTACAGGAAAGTTTACAATTTGCAACATTTTCTAGTTGTCGTTTTAAACTCAGCTGTACTCTTTCTGTTTTAATCCAATTTGATAGTCTCTTCAATATTTTTTTTCTTAATTTTTGAGATTTTAGGAAAATACTTTCGATTTCGTTGCTTTTTTGTGTCGAAAAGCCTCAGTTACTTTTTTTATTATTATTTTTTTTCACTTCTTATAAGCTTTGCACTGTTTTTAAAATGGATGAAATTTTTTTTAAAAAAAATAAAAATTTTTTAAGATTTGTGTTAAAAATATTTTTAAAATTTTTATCTCAAATAATGTATAAAAATATTTTTAAAAACTTTTCAGAACAAAAATAGAGAGTGCATATGTGTTTGAGAAAATTTAATATATATATATATATAAATAATGTGTGTGTATAGGTTTGTAAGCAGACATTGGATACAGATTTTGTGACTATACGTCAATAGACATTTTTTTTTTTTTGGTGGGGGTGGTTAAAGTAGATTTACTAGAAGTTTGGAAGAATGTTGAGAACTTTGGTTTGAACTTTGACTGTAAAATTTCATTTCATGACCATCTTATCAGGCATTTCATTATCTTGTTACAGAAGAAACTGAGCTAAAGGCATCCGAACAGAACGAAAAAGCAGAGGTCTGGATTCTCCACTAGGTTCACAAGAAGTCCTAATCAATAATTCCAGTTGTATTTTTTGGTTTTGTGTTGTCTGTAAGTGTGAAAAAAATATTCTGACATATTAAGTGCTTCTGACGGCAGGACATTGAACCGAGGACCACAGTTCTTGAAGGCTTGCCTACGGGTAAGTCAAATTCTCGATCTTTTAAACATTTCTGCATTTGGTGAAAGAGGTTTTATTTTTTGTTACGGAGAATCTCTATGAGTTTGTAGAAAAAAAAGGTTTACAATTTGTACCATTTCAAGTTGTAGATGCAAGTAAAATGTGTTCTCCCAATTTGTTAGTTTTCTCAATGTAAGTTGTTTTGATCTTTAGACTTCGTTACATCTCAGTTTCGTTAGATGTGAAATGATATGATAATGGCTAATTTTGATTAGTTGTGATAGGATAATTCAAATTTTGTAAATGTTTAGGACTACGCTTGAATATTGAATTTTTGTATTTTGATTATCTTATGCCTATCTTTATCTTCTTTCAGAAGAAAGTGAAGTAAAGCCTTCCAAGGAAAGCCAAAGGGCAGAGGTTTGGATCTCCACTAGGTTCACAATGAGTCCCAAGCAGTTGTTCTGGTTGTATTCATGTTTGTCTCTATATTGTTGTTAAACATATTCTCAAATGATTCACTTCTTTTGACTGCAGGAACTTCAAAAAGAGGCGCCGTCAAATCCATTTGTTTCTCTCCTGGGTGGTCTTGGTGTATTCAGTTCTGGCATGCTCGGTGCCTTCTACGCATTGGCTAAGAAAGAAAAAGCAGAAAGTGATGCAACAATAGAGTCTGTAAGTCTCTATTGACCGTTACTAGCAAGGTTTTTTAGGTTGCAGAAATTGCCTAAACCTTCATAGGATCTTGATCCATATTTAAAACGAACAAATGGAATATTTGGAATTATAATTTCTTTTTTCAACCTTACTTGTAAGCTCAAATGGTTTCTTTGGAAACAATCCAAGACCAAATTCTTCTTCCCTTCTCTTTCTCAATATTTCAAAATCAAAGAACTGTTATTTTCATTCATTTAATGTCTTTTTTCGTTTAGTTGGATTTTAACCCATATCACGATTCAAAAAAAAAAAATGCACAGATGAAGATTAGAATGAAAGAGAAGGAAGCTGCCATTGTCTCATTAGAGAACAACTTTGAATCGAAGCTACTCAGTGAACAAGAAGAGAGATTCAAGCAACTTGCAAAGGCGAAGGAAGTGCAGCAATCTTTGTTAAACCAACTGAATTTGGCAAACAGTACAATCTCAGGCTTAGGGCAGGAGCTAAAGAGTGAGAAGAGATTGATAGAGCAGCTTAAAGTTCAAATCAACAGTCTCGAAATTGATCTTTCAAAGGCCGCGGCAGATAAGAAGACTCTTGAAGAAAATCTGAAAGAAAAGCTCGACCTGATCGGAGCCCTAGAAGAGAAGATAAATTTACTCAGCTTAGAGCTCAGGAATAAAGAAGACAGTGTTCAGAATCTCAGATCCTCTCTTGCAGATAAGGGATTGGAGTTGCAAAACTTGGAAATTACCAAGAAGCAAATCAACGACAAACTGGCTAATGCACAGTCAGAAATCCGACAATTAAAGGATGAGCTCCTGAAAAATCAAACGGAGATAGAGTTGAAGAACTCTGTAGTTGAGGAACTAAATGAAACTGTAAGTACTTTAAGCATTGAGAAAGATAATCTCAAGGGGAAATTGGACGATGTTCAAAGGGATTACAATGATTTAAAATTAGCTTCTGAAAAAAAGGCAGCTTTGGATGCTGAGCTTTTGGGGGACAAAGAGGAGGAGATTCATCAGTTAAAGGAAAAGCTCGAAATTGCTTTTGGTGAGGCTCGTGAAAGCCAGGAAATAATTGCTCAGTTGACCCAAGAGAGAGAAAGTTTGAGGGAAATGTTGGATATAGAATCAAACAAGGTAAGTAATCTGAACCACGATCTCCGTATCTCACAAGAAAGTCTTGCGAAGTCAAGAGATGAGGCATCAGATCTTGAGAACCAATTGATCGCATCGAATAGGATATGCAAGGAACTCGAGGCTGAGGTTTCTAGAATTGAGGCCAAGTTTGCTGAAGTTAGGGATACATTGCAAAGGAGTCTTGACGAGGCTAAATCGAGTGGTGAAGTGTTAGCTAGTGAGCTAAATGCAGTGAAGGAACTTCTGAAGAATACAAAAGAGGAGCTGCAAAATGTGTCAAGTGAACTAGCGGCTGTCGTTGAAAACTGCAAGAGCCTGCAGCGAGAATTAGTTGACGTCTACAAGAAGGCTGAAACTGCAGCCAATGATTTAAAGGAAGAGCAGAAGACTGTCTCCACTTTGAACAAAGAACTAGAAGGCCTGGAGAAGCAATTGGTGAATGATAAGGAGGCCCGAAAATCACTCGAAACAGACCTTGAAGAGGCTACTAGGTCCCTTGATGAGATGAACCGAAACGCATCGATACTCTCGAGAGATTTAGAGCAGGCAAATTTCCGGATTTCAGAGCTTGAGGACGAGAAGCAGGTGCTCTACAAGTCCCTAACCGAGCAAAAGAACGCTTCGAGAGAGGCCAGAGAAAACATGGAAGACGCTCATGACCTTGTCATGAGACTCGGCAAGGAAAGGGAGGCGCTGGACAAAAGAGTGAAGAACCTCGAAGAGGAATTGTCTTCTGCCAAGGGTGAGATATTGCGGTTAAGGAGTCGGATAAATTCATCGAAAGCCGTTGTAAATGACGAGAAGCCTCAAAAATCTGTAGCTGAAGGCAACGTTGCCGTTTCCGACAAGAGAGTTGGTAGAAGGAGAAGAGCTAGTTCACAGTAAAATAAGTGGCGAATCCAGCTCTGCTAAATCATCTTTTGGAGGCGGTTGTTTTTCTAAAGGATTTTTCTAACAAGAGCTCAATGTATAGTGAAAGAATTACTGTTATATTTGATAATGACACTTGTTCCACGAGTGTTGTTCCATTGTATATTTTCAGCTTTTCGTATTAAAAACATGATTTGATAATGTAGTTCAATTACGTCTTTATGGTTGATTTTCAACATGTTATGACATGAACATATAAATATAAAACTGTAATCTGAGAATTGGCTCTAAGCAATTTTCATTTTGCTATGTTTTTCCCCAAAAAGGAGGCTAGCTTTTTATGCCTCCTGGATACAGCAGTTAAAGTCTCTTGAATTTGAATGTCTCCTTGTGTAGGAGACTCTTTAAGATTGATGTTTCCTGCGTTCAAATTTCAAACGTCTATTAATCTGTAATGGAATGAAATCAGAAGGGAAAAGGGGAGATTGATTATAGAATGGAAAAGAACAAAAAAATGTAGAATTTGAAAATGACTGGAATGGAATCACAAGGATAAAGAAGAAGGATTATGGATTGGAAAAGAGTAGAAATAAGACTTGAAACTCACTTTGATAACTGCCCATGTGTAAAGACGGAGTCTTTCTACTCTTGAGGGTTGGTGAACCCGGGACGTTGTCTGATAAGTGTGTTGGAGGAATGATTGTGAATCACACGGTATATGTTTCTATGGCCCTATTTTAACGCGGACAATCTTTATGGGCAGACGATAACAAGATATGTGGATTAGAAAAATCACTTCCGGAACTCCAAAGCCGTGTTTGGTTGCAGTCATAGAATGGTAATAAGAATGTTAATAGTAATAGAATAGAAAAGAATGTTGATGCATGTGTCTAGCTACATTTTATAAATCCAGTGAAATAGAATACCGTCATTTTTACTTTGACAAAATTACCCCTCTATTACATTATAATATTATTTTAAAAATACAATTAAAATAATTATGTTATTTTAGTGACTAAAATAATTATATATTTATGGATTAAATAATTAGATATACATCTCAAAAAAGCCATTAATAATCTATTAATAAGAAAATATTAACGCAAAAAACCTCTTGGACAAGTAGGGAAAAAAGTTAATGAAGGTCTTAGGTTGCCGGCAAAGACCGGCTAACTTGTTGAGCCATTCTTGAGGAGGTGTGGCATATCCTCGTCAGAGGGACCTAACAGGAGACGACCGATCTGGGCAAACAACGGGGGAGGGTGGGCTCGTGGTCATCCAGAGCGTGAGGGCTAGGTTGCAAGTTTGGAATTTACGTGGGAGGAGCGGGGTTATAAAAAAAAAAAAAATGCTATATGTTTTTCAAAATATTATGTATTTTCTCACAGACAAAATCTAGTTATATGTTTTGCAAACAACACATAATTAAATTTTTTTAAGGAACGCGTAATTTCATTCACTTCTTACATTACTGAGTGTAATAGTAATTAAAACTTAGAATCCAATAAAAACAAAAATTAACTACCTACTATAAAAAGTAGTTTATGTTTCCTAAAAAGTTACAATAATGTCGCGTCCCAAAAGAGCTATTGTTGAGAGGTGGGCAGCCCAGGACTTAAGTACTGCTCTTCGGTCCTCTACCTAGCCGATGTGAGACTTTTTGTACGTTACATTCTCCTCCACCCAATCGCGTGACGCCACCGTCACGAATCAACTCCCCTGAGAGTCCCACTGGACCGTGGAGACCTCCACCCAATCGCGTAACGCCCCCGTCACGGATCGGCTCCCCTGAGCGTCTCACTGGACCGTGGAGAGTCCACACACCAGACAGGCAGTACCCCGCTCTGATACCACTTGTCACGTCCCAAAAGAGCTCTTTTGGGACGTGACAATAAGCTTGCCACTATATCAAAAGGATAGAAAAAATCAAGGAGTCTTACCCACGACCTTTTGATCCGAAGACAAACGTGCTAATCCACCGCGCTGTGCGGTCGCTGGCTTTAGTAGAAAAAGAAAAATGAGGCAGCACCTCACCATTGACGCACCATTGGGAGGGGAAACAGAGAATAGGTGAAGAATTTAGAACGAATAATGGAATTTAGAAAGAAAAACATAGGAAGAGAATAATGACAAAGTTAGGGAGAGATAGGATTTGTCAAATTTCACTAGTCACGACGACTCTGAAGATAGATATAACGTCGTAAAGCAATTCAAATTAAATCTAAGTGTTAATACTTAAATAATCTTAGAATATAGTAGTAATTCTAAATATATTGTAGACGTGTTGGATGTATAATTAAATTTTAATCTAAAATTTTACTAATAGTTGAATTAAAATAATTTAAGTCTTTGATCACCGTTACTAGGTCTAAGTCAGCCTTTAAACTCAAATTCAAATAGATAAAAATGTCAGTCATGAATGATGGCAAAGTTACAAAAATAATCTGAAACTAGAAAATGCAAGATAGAAATACCACACAGCGATTTATAGTGATTTACTCAATTAAGCTACGTCTTATGTGGAGTTGCTTTTTTCACTATGATACAAAATCTGTTACAAATTACAATATATGGAGAATTTTGAAAATCTTAAAATACGAGAACAAATGCTTATGCATGAATGTTGCCAAAAGTGAGAGAAGTCCCTGAAAATAGAAGTCTTCATGCCTATTTATAGAGGTCCGACTGCTAGGTTCTCACGCAAAGGGTAATCGGTTTGAACGGTTACAAATAGAATGAGACACGTGTTGGATGACCATTGACTTCATGTTCTAGATTACTCCATCTTGAGTAACCTCTCAATTTGTAGGTTGTAACTTCCTTACAACTTTTATCAGCTTCATTTTGCTCAACATTTTAGCCAAGCTGAGCACTTCGACTATAATGAACTCATGACGATACAACTAGGACAAATGGATTCAAAAGCCTCGACTGAGTGGAGCGAGCACATCGAATAGGTGGCAATTCATGCTGTTAAGTTTGTTTGGCCCGATGCACTATTTAGGCCATTTGTTTGCTTGGACTTGGGACCGGACCTTCCCAAATCAGACCTCAACATATATCTAAGATATGGATTCCTAATATTAAATTGGTAGACGGAGGGAATTAGATTACTATTTATTAGGATTAAAAATAAATAGACTAAAATATAACAATATTAAGTAAATAGCCTATTTAAGCTAAAATGAAATTTATTTAGTATAAAATGACATAGAGAAAAACATGAAATAACATTGAGATAAAAACCAAAACAAATAGAAAGAGAAGAAGGAAATGAAGAAAAAAGAAAAGGTAAAATTGAAAATTCAAGTGTTTAAAATGAGCACGTGATTTAAAAAATGCTATATACGTACTTAAATATTTTTGAAAGTGTACTATTTGTTTATATTAAGAATTGAAACCGTATTATTTAATACAATTTGTCAACTAAATTATCATCCGTATTTAATCGCAGTCAGGTAATCTAGTTAGACCTTTTTCTACTGTCAACGTTTTCATTTGGATTGTTTTCATAAATATTGTTTCTCGAAGTATGGATCTTCTTTCAAAATATTTATCCATTTTTCAAATATCCTCCATCTACCAAAACAGCTCAAAAAATGTAATCTCATCCACCTCAATCTACAATTTTAAGAGATTATTTTAATAGATTTGCTAATATGTGGCGTAACACTAAAGTTAACTAATTGCATTAAATTGTACTTATATGTATAAACAACCTAAAACAATCTCAACCACAAACCTAATTTTCTTTTGATTGTAACCCTTCATTTATAATCTTAACATTTATAAAACCAAACAAATACGCTCCCCATACAAGCACCGCTGAGTTACGTCGTCGACCACAATGCCACTGTAAGAGCCGACATCGTGACCTTAGTCCTTGACGTCATTGTCACCATCGCGTGCTGTCATTGACGTCAAGATCCTATCCCAAAAGCCACAAGTCGTTGCGATAGCCTATGCTCTTCTTGCTAGTACCATCGCCAACCCCGTTGCACGGACGAGGGACGGGGGCTATAGCCATGAACGTAGCCACCTAAAGCCCAAGCCCCTCACTCAATTTTTATTTTTTTATTTTGTTGTTTTTTTTATCAAAAAACTTATATGCGTGAACATGCATTGCGTTGTGTGA
>CAMOHE010035579.1:0-22196 GCA_946598075.1 Artocarpus hirsutus
GTCCCTAATGAAATCTGGTCTAATCACAAACCTGATCATTCATATTTAGGAACCTTTGGCTGTCTTGCTTATGTTCATATAAAACAAGGTAAACTAATCCTAGAGCCAAGAAAGGAATTCTCCTTGGATATCCTCATGGGGTTAAAGGTTATAGAATTTGGTTACTTGATGATAAGAAATGTGTTGTAAGTAGAGATGTAGTCTTTAATGAGAATATTTTTCACAAAACTGACAAAACTTCTAAAGAAATTGCCAACCCTAAACAAGCTGAGTAGATTCTTGTAACACAGGTTGAAATGTAGGGAAGTAAAGAATTTGCAGGTAACTTAAATCAAGGTGGAGCCTTTACACCATCTCTAACACAAACCAAGGAATGCCAAGATTCTTTGGATATGATAGATCAATTAATCGTTGATCTTGATATACTTGAAGACCAAGATCTACCTCATTCTCCAAATAATGAAGATCATTTACAAGATTATATATTGTCCAGAGATAGAGTTAGAAGACAAATCAAGCCTTCTTCAAGATTTGCTGGTGTTGATCTAATAGCTTTTGCATTGAATGTAGGAGAGAGTATACAATTTGATGAACTTGCAACCTATAAAGAAGCTAGAAGAAGTAATGACTGGCCTAAATAGAAGGAAGCTATGAAAGAAGAAATGCAATCTTTGGTGAAAAACAAAACCTGGATATTGGTTGAAAGGCCAAAAGGACAAAGAATAATTGGCTGCAAATGGGTCTTCAAAAGAAAGCCAAGAATTCCAGGAGTCGAAGACGCAAGATTTAAGGTAAGGTTGGTGGCTAAATGCTACTCTTAAGTAGAAGAGGTAGATTTCGATGAAGTCTTCTCACTAGTTGTAAAAGACACTTCAATAAGAGTGGTTTTTAGCTTTGGCTGCAATCTATAATTTTGAGCTTAAGCAATTAGATGTCAAAACTATTTTCTTACATGGCAGTCTTGAGGAAAGACTATTCATGAGTCAGCCTGAAGGTTTTGAGAAGAAAGGGGAAAAACATAAAGTCTATTTGCTGCAAAGATCACTATATGTGTTAAAGTAATCACCTAAACAGTGGTACAATAGATTTGATGAATTTATGTTGAAAAACGGATTCTCAAGGTATAAATACGATAGCTGTGTGTATTGGCTACAACTCCAAGATCAGTCTTTTATTTGCTTATTGATATATGTAGATGACATGCTTATAGCCTGTAAATATAAGAATTATAAGAATAAGATTCAGAAGCTTAAGGTGGAGATGAACAAAAAGTTGGAAATGAAGGATTTAGGGCCAGCTAAGAGTATTCTTAGAATGAATATTTTAAGAGACAGTTCAAAGGGGATTTTGACTCTATCATAGGTTGATTATTTAAATAAAGTGGCAAGTGCCTTTGGGATGCAGCATGCTAAAACGATAACTACTCCTATTGGTGCTCACTTCAAGCTTTGTGCAATTAAAACTCAAGAGATGGAACTGGAAGCAGCTCATTTGAAGTCAGTTCCTTATTCAAATGCAATGGGTAGCATGATGTATGCCACGGTCTCTATTAGACCTGACATAGCTTATGGTGTAGGACTCGTAAGCATGTACATGAGTCAACTAGGGAGAGTTCATTGGCAGACAGTTAAGTGGCTATTAAGATACTAGTCATCAACTTTGAAGTCAACATTACTCAAGTAATGGTAAAAAATCTGAAATTGTTGGCTACTGTGGTTCAAATTTTGTTGGTGACTTAGACAAGAGAAGGTCCTTGTCTGGTTATGTGTTTACTATTGGGGGAAACACTGTGAGTTGGAAGTCTAGTTTGTAGCATGTAGTAGCTTTGTCCACCACAGAGGCTGAATACATCTCATTGACAGAGGCTGTAAAAGAAGCTCTTTAGTTAAAGGGCTTGATCAGTGAAATAGGAATATAGCAGGAACATATGACATTGTTTTGTGATTCACAAAGTGCAATCCATTTATCAAAAAACACAGTGTATCATGAAAGAACAAAGCATATTGATGCAAGGTTACATTTTTTGAGAGATATTGTAACCAAGAAACATGTGTTGATTAAGAAGATTCCAACTGAAGTTAACCCAACTAATTCACTTACTAAGATTATCCCGTTAGTAAGTTCAAGAAAGCCTTGAGCTTACTGAGATTGGTGGAATAATAACATTGGTGTGCAAGGGTTTCTCTAGTCAGAACTGCTGAAGACTCATCAACCTAGAGCCAAGGTGGAGATTTGTGAATGACTGACTCTAATTAAGATTAGTTAGAGTCAGTTAAAGGATTTCTTGATCTGAGTGTAGTGCAGCGTAGGATTGCAACCTATATTAGTCATTTATAATGAGGTGTCCTTGTGTCATTGCTTCGGGTATTGTGATGTGTGTAATTTGTATACACCGTGTAATTGAAGAGAATTAAGCAGAGTATAAATAAGATGAAAGTATAGGTTAGAAATTAGTGAGGTCTGATTCTTGTTTAAGAGATAGTTGAAGAACAGAGTACTAGGTGTGAACAAAATTCCTTTGTACTTGGGTTGAGTGTTCTTGAGAGTTTTGTCTCCGTGGATTAAAATTCTTCTTCAATAGTGGATCTAACTAGGGTTGAATAACTCTCACTTGGATGTAGGATCTTTGATCCGAACCAAGTATAATTTCTTGGTGTTCCTTTCTTTTTTGTTCTGGGTGTTATTTGTTGTTCTTGCTGGTTTTCTTTCACGCGTGCTAACTAGTGGAAAAAAAAAATTCATGAGGACCAATATACACATGCTGATATTTTGAGAACATTTTGGATCAACTCTATTGACCTTTCAATTTCTCATCATAAAGGAAAAAGGAACTTCATTGTCACCCTTCTCTAATTCCCCATAGGATCCGCTGCAACGAGGGTCGGGCCTAGCACAGCCCTTTTGTTATAGCTCAAGGCTGTGCCTGATTTGATGTCATAAGGAACTTCATTGTCACCCTTCTCTAATTCCCCACAGGATCCACTGCAATGAGGGTCGGGCACAGCCCTTTAATTATGGTTCAAGGCTGTGCTCGATTTGATATTATTAGTTTCAAGTCAAAAGTAACAAATAACAAATTATACCATGTTTCATTATTCAGAAGACACAACTACTACAAAATCATTTGGTCCATACAGCTACTAAGAAAAAGAAATCATTATGGACCTCAAATTGATTAACTAAATAATCTTTCAAAGAATGGATAATCAGTATAACCAACAACATGATCAGATATGTAGAATGTCTCTCTGATGTACTTATTTAGCGGAGCATTGATCTCGAATCTCCTTGGCAAGTCTGGATTAGCCAAGAAATGACGACCATAAGCAACAAGATCTGCATAGTTTTCGGCCACAGCTTCGTTTCCATCTTCCCCATTGTAGCCCCCGGCAGCAATGAAGGTACCCTTGAAAGCCTTTCTCATGGGGAGAAGACTGTGTGTGGTCTCTTTTATGTCTCCAACCGTCGTCATTCTTGGCTCAACCATGTGGCAGTACAGAATCCCGTACTTGTTTAAGGATTCTGCCATGTAAAGCCCCAATGCTTCAGGGTTGGTGTCCCCTGAATTCATGTAGTCAAGAAATGGAGATAGTGTTATTCCAACTCTATCTGCCCCTATCTCCTTGGCAATAGCTTCAACGACTTCAAGAGCGAAACGACAAAGGATCCACCGTACTCGTCAGTTCGATCATTCACTTGATCTTTCAGAAATTGGTCGACGAGGTAGCCATGAGCACCATGGATCTCAATTCCATCAAAGCCTATACATGGGAGACAGACAGTGCTAACAAAAGTAGTACAACTTGAAGAACTAAAATGTTAGGGATGATTGAATCTAAGAGTTGGCCAATCAAATATGGCTCATGTGGTTTTGATGTTGAACAATATCTACTTTCCAAAAATTTTACGTTCAATTTAGAAACAGAAATCTACCAGCTTCTATGGCATTCCTTGCAGCAAGTCTAAAATCATTCACAATTTGAGGAATTTCATCGGCTCTTAGCCGCCTTGGAGGTGTAAACTGAGCAACATCAACACCATCAGCTTCAATTTGGCTAGTAATTGGCTTGTCTGTAGAAGATATTGGAACCTGGCCACTGGGTTGGAAACCTGTACACACCAAGAACATAGAATTAATATCTAAAATTAAATAATGTAAAAAAAAAAAAGTCCCAAAGTAGACTAAATACTGTATTACTTGCTCTTAGAAGGGAGTGTGCACCAACGATTTCCTCATATGAATGTACAGAGTAAAAAAAAAACAAAATAGATTTTGTAACTTCAGTGATATGAAAAAGTTAGAGCACTTAAGAACACAATTAGGACTACAAAATATAGTTTCAACTAACTTTTGTTAAAGTGTTTTCTCTCACAAAAGTTGAATTAAAAGTTAGTTGAAACTACAAAATATGTAGTTCGGATCATGTTCCCATATTCCATAAAATAGGCTTTAGGGTCAATCAAAATAAACAATTTCATTTGGTGAATACACAATCTTATCATCACCATATGCAATTTTGTTTAACCTAAAAAAAAAAAAAAACCAATTAAGGGCAGACTGTTTTGAACTAAAATCTCTAATCTATAAAAAAAATAAAACTTTTTGAAACATCCACATCTTATCTTATCTCATATTCATAACGAAGAAGTCAATAACCGACCCGAGTTGGAAGTCCTTCCCGCATGCCAAAGCTGACAGAAAAAGAGACCACCTTTGGCGTGAACAGCATCGACAATTGGCCTCCATGCTTCAACTTGCTCTTTTGTCCATATCCCTGGGGTATCCGGGCAACTATACACATGAAAAAATCAAATACAAAAATTATGAAATAAATTTTCAAAGAAATCAGATAATCTTTCAAACTGAAGAAAGAAAGGCATAACCAAAGGAATTACCCTCGAGCAGTTTCAGAAATTGGAGCTGCTTCAGAAATCAGAAGACCCCCTTTTGTGGTTCTTTGAGAGTAGTACAAAATGGCATGTGGCTGGGGAATGTTGTCGTAGGACCTTTGCCGAGTTAATGGTGCCAAACTCTGAAAAAAATTTGCATAATTAAATAAATGAACAAATTATGAGATTAACAAATTAAGCTGACACAGGACAGATCATTGACAGGAGATTATGCTTTAAACGACTAATACATAGCTATATGAAAGTAACAAATGAAGAGTCTAATCTAGAATTTGGTTGTTTAAAGAAGGAGATTTTCTGTTGTTCATGATCCGCATAGAATTAACATTTTTCTTAATCCAACTTAAGGCAACTAATCCAATTAAGAAGCATAAAAACCACTCAAAATGGCAAATTAATCCAACAAACGAAAACTCAGAGAACAGAAAGGAAATGGGTATTATCACAAGCAAGAATATATATATATCTACCTATGAGAAAGATTGAACATGCCCATCTTGTAAGGAGTAAGAAGAGGGATACTGGTGAGAGTTTGAGCAGAACTCATATGATTGTCGTCGTTCTCTACTGCTGCCCTGTTCTTGCTTTCCATTTTCTTGTTTATTATGTGCTTTGTAGCCTGCAAGTGACTAGTGATTAGTGAGAATGAAAGAAGACCCTTAGTGGGATAGTCATACAAAAATACAAATAAATAATATTGAAGAAAGAAAATGTGGGGCCCACATTTTCTTCCAATGGAGAGAAGGAACTAAAAACTAGAAAGCGACATGGGAGTTTGTTGTTTGTTTGCCATTTTGATGTTAACAATTGAGTTAAAAAGTGTGTAGCAATTGAGTTGGAACTTAAAAGGAAAAAATTTTGATGTTAACAACTTGATTTTCTATAGAGTTAAAAATGGCTGCTAGCGTTGGGCATACGTGCTTATTAAATGCTTCGTTGTATACCTTACCATGACAATTTTGTTTTTTAACTGGTAGCATCCTTTGAGCAGTCCCTAAAAAAGCACCTGTTCTTATTTTCAAATGATATACTTATTTTTTGGGTAAATAGTATGATTGTTCTTCAATTTTTTGAAAAAATTGTAATTTAGTCTCTAACTTTTTTATATTTAATTGGGTCTAATCTTTTAAAAAATGTGTAATTTATTCTTCAACCGTTAAGTTTAATTGTTAAGAAATATTTTGACCACTTTTATAAGGGTATTTTGGTAAAATATTTAATTTGTTTTTTTAAAAAACTAAAATTAAAACATTAAAATAATAAAAAATAAAAAACATTAAAATCATATCTAAACTTAAAAAAAAAAAAAAAACTCTTCTTTGCTCCAACCCCTGTTCACCCCCCTTCTCCATCATCCTCGACCCGTCATCAACGCACATCCTTCACAGCTCTCTCTCTTTCTCATCACAGCTCTCTTTCTTATTTGGGCACGACAGGCACCTACATGCATTAACGAAGGCTGAGTTGTAGGGGATAGGTTGCGATGGGGTTGGGTGCGATGGGGAATAGGTGGCAACGAGGGTAGGTCACGATGGGCTGGGTGCAACGAAGGTGGGGTTGATAGGGAAGGGGCTACGATGGTGTTGGGCATACAAGAGAGGTTGTCGGCACAGAGTGGGGCAGTGGCAGTGGTGGGCGATAGGGGAGGATTTAGATTTGGATTTGGGTTTGGGTTTGGGTTTGGGTTTTGTTTTTTTATTTTATTTTTTATTTTTTTCTAATTTTGAATATTTTTGTGTAAAAATCAAACCAATGGCTATGATTTGGTGTTTTTGAATAAATGGGTGTAAATTACTCTTAATTTTTAATGTATCAATTACTTGAAAGGTAATTTAGTAATTTCAATTAAAAAATAATATTCGGAAATTTTTTACCGTTAAACTTAACGACTAAGGACTAATTATATAATTTTCAAAAGGTTAGACCCAATTAAGTAGAAAAAAAGTTGAGGACCAAATTACAATTTTTTAAAAAGGTTGAGGACCAACCGAGGTATCTATCCTTATCTTTCTATAATGTTAGTTTTTGATCTCATATGTATGTACTTTCAAATTAGATTTAATATACAAATTTATACCTTATTTCAGTCAATAGTTGATTTTTACATTTGAAATGACTAAATTATCCTTAAGTAAAAGAGAAAGAAAATTTAACTTCAAAAAATTATAAGGAAATAAGAATAAAAACACACAAAACTCCTATTTTGATGTTATTTTGTATATTTTCAAAGATAAAAACTTTAGTGCAAAGTTTTTTTTTTTAATTTTAAAGTTATCTTACTTTTTAATTTGAGGGTATTCTGGGCAATTTATTAGGTCAATTTTTAAGATTGATTAGGAAAATGTATAAATTTGTGTATCAGATGTAATCTGAAAATGTAAATTCGATGAGATTTAAAACTAAAAGTATATTATTTGAGTAAACCTAAAATATATGATATAAAAAGGTAAATGACCCTTTTTAAATTAAAAAAGAAAATTAAATATCTGACTACCTATTTAAAGGGTAGTTTTGTGCTTGTTCTCAAAAGAAAAATCATTTTCATTTACATAGGGTTATAATCCCGCTACTCATAAAACTGTGAGCCCCAATCTAATATACAGTGTGTTTTTTAGACTAAGTCTTATTGTTTTGTTAATAACAGGATTATAATCTTAAGGCCCGTTTGGTGCGTTGGATAAAATAGCATTGGATAGAATAGAATAGTCTTAGAGAATTGGATTAGATTGGATTGTATTGGAATGGATAAGATAAAATTTTAGCTAATCCAATCCCATATTTGGTGTTATGTTATTGTAAAATTTTTTCAAATTTTAGGTCAAATTTAATTTTTTAAAATTAGAAGGACAAAAATATAATTATTAAAAATATTTATGTTTGCATAAAATTTATATTTTGACCCCTTATTTTTTGAAAAATATAACTTGACCCTAAATTTTTATGAATTTTTTTCAAATAGGTCTTTGAAAATTTTCACAATGTACAAGGGATTACCTAATCCCTTTCTAAAGGGATTCAAGTATAGATTGGATAAGAACTTATCTAATCCAATAGCTTATACAATCTAATCCTTTAAATTTTTTCACCAAACAAACATAGGATTGGATTAGCTATTGCAACAATATTTTCTTCTCAACCAACAGGCTATTATTAAAGAATAGTTGTTGCAATCGCTTATAGTACTCTAGTCGTGGCCCTATATTATTGAAAATTACTTTTCTTTGAAAGGAAAAGGGAAATTACATTCCAAATTAGAGTAATATAATCACTAATTTATAAAGATCTAAATATATTTGACGACTTTACCCGGATTACAGATCGGAATCACTAATAGGTTCAATTGAAACACTCAAAGGGTAAAATGTACACCAAATTTTAACAAGAAATAATAGAAAACGGAAGAGGCACATGACTAATCAAATACACAAATACAGTTTCTTTCAAATTGACTGCTATAGTCAGTAGACAACTTCAATCAATCAAGATCGAGAAACCAAAAACACAAAATTAGACACAATTAAGAACAAAAACTTATAGACTAGACATAAAAATAACATCAGAAAGCAAAGAAACTATCTCTATTACTACAACAAAAAATCAACAAAACAAATAAAACATGCTACATATAGTAAAAACGTTAACGCTATTATTCGACAAACACAAAATAAAACACAAGGACGCAACCGAAGAGACATTGTTTGGATCTCTGTCGAAAAAATCACAAATTTGTAGTCACAAGTGATTATACACTGAAAGCCATAATGACATAAATATATATATATATATATAACAATAGACTAATAAGATGTATAAAATTACGATGGAAATGAAATTACACCCAAGAGCCCCTCACATATATACTAATACCTGGTTAGACAGTGGTTTCAAGAAATGGATAATCGGTGTAACCAATAATAGGATCAGATGTATAGAAAGTGCTTCTATCATACTTATTTAGAGGAGCGTCAAGCTCAAATCTTTTTGGTAAATCCAGATTTGCCAAAAACAAACGACCATAAGCAACAAGATCGGCACGATTTTCAGCCAATGCTTTGTTCCCTTCTTCTCTAGTGTAACCTCCTGCAACAATGAAAGTACCTTTGAAAGCCTTCCTCATGGGCTCAAGACTAAAATGAGTCTTGCTTTCTTCCAAAGGTGTCTTCATCCTTGGTTCAACCATGTGGCAGTAAAGGATCCCATACTTGTTCAAGGATTTCGCCATGTAAAGCCCTAGCTCTTCTGGGTTGGAGTCTTTTGCATCATTGAAGACCGTAAATGGAGATAGCCTTATTCCAACTCTATCTGCCCCTATCTCACTCACAACGGCTTCGACAATTTCGAGTGCAAAACGACTACGGTTCTCTAAGGATCCACCATATTTGTCTGTCCTGTCGTTTACTTGATCTCTAAGAAATTGATCAATTAAGTAGCCATGAGCTGCGTGGATCTCAACTCCATCAAAACCTATGTACACAGAATACTAAATATCAACAATAGGCATGTGTATATATATTTTTGCATCTTGTAATTTAATTAATTAATTAATGCTCTCTGTATAGCTGCCAGGACCAGGAGTTTAGAAAAATTAAAGGACATAACAGCTTTAACTAGGTGGAAAATAACAAGTCAAGCACAAGAGCGTTAATTTTAGAAATTAGTACGTAGTACAACTAGTTTATTATGTACATGCAGTTTTAAACTACAAACTATTTTAATATTTGCTTTCTATCTCTAGCAAACGAGTTTTATATTTGGCCTAAAAGTAGGATTCAATTACCGGCTTCAATAGCGTTTCTTGCAGCTACCCTAAAATCATTGACAACGAGAGGGATTTCTTCTGTTCTTAGCCGCCTAGGAGTTGTGAATTTTGGCTGTTCAACATTGGCAGCATTGTGTAGCTGATCAGGGGCGCTTATTGGCTTGTCTGTGGCAGAGATAGGAGCTTGACCATTTGGTTGAAAATCTACGTCACCAAATTAAGCATACTATAAGATTATAAAACATCTAAATTAATAGATAATTGGTAGTTATTAAAGTAGGTCCCTATGATTGGAGTATATGAGAATATTTGGAAATCAAGTTAAAACTTTTAAGTACTACAGTCTTTAGGCATCAACTTCAAGAGTTTCAATATGGTTCTCAAAGAAGAACTAAAAACAGACCTGTAGAAGAAGACCTTCCCGCGTGCAAAAGCTAACAGAAGAAGATACCACCTTTAGCATGAACAGCATCTACGATAGGTTTCCATGCTTCAACTTGCTCTTTTGTCCATATTCCAGGGGCATTTTTGTACCTGTCTATATGTTATGAAATTATATATACACGAAGTTAATTTAAGTAATTGTAAGACAGAAAAATCTATACTATAAATAATCAGATCACTTCTTTTAATTATTATTATTACGCTAGAGAAGTGTCGGAAACTCCAGTTGCTTCAGCGATGAGAAGACCTCCTTTGGAAGTTCTCTGAGAATAGTATAAGATAGCGTGCGGCTGAGGAAGGTTGTTGAACGACCTCTCTCGTGTCAATGGTGCCAAAACAATCCTAAATGCAACAACAAAAAAGTAACTAATAAGTACTTTAATTAACAATTATTACACAACACAAATCATACATCGGGAGAAAGAGGCAAATAGCAAATACCACCTTTTGGAAACCTTTTGAAATAAATAACCTGTTTTTAAATCTTTGGTCAATCAACATACGTGAAATGAATTATATTGTTGATAATATTACCTATGAGAAAGATCAAACTTTCCCATTTTGTAAGGAGTAGTGAGAAGAGGGGCAGCCAATGTCGTTTTTTTGGCTTCATGATTTTCTTCAACTACCACACGAGATTGTAACTTGCTTTTGCTCTCCATTTTCCGCTAGCTAACCTCCTTGATTAATTCTGTTATAATATATATGAACGATTTTTCGTGTCTGCAGTGAAGAAGAACGATGTCCCAACTTGAGTATATATAGTTTTTCCTCTTTAGAAAGGGCCAACTGGTTGAACTTGAAAGGAAGCTGCTTGGATGAGATTTCTTTGTTTGTTTTGGGACTTTTCCGGTGAAAACCTTTACCAGTAATACAGGTTTTAAAACCATTAGATATTGTCAAATTGTTTTTTTTATAGATCTGACGGCAGAAATTATTTACTGGTTTTGTTGTTGTAATTTTTTTTTTTATTCCCACAAGAGAGATTGCGTTATTCCAAAGGGTGTTTGTATTTGTTTTTACTTTCTGTGACGTTCAGAAGTACGTGGCCGGAGCTGGCCACCTAGTTCCTCACGTCATGGCTGTGACTACAAGACTTTTCAACGCCCACCCATTCATATTTTCCTACCAAGCTTTGAGCTTGACCCACCATGTTAATTTCATTTTTCGGTCTCCTGTCCATTCGATTGTAGGTTTTAACATTTAGTCAGATTGCTTGGTATTTGTAGAAAAAAGTATTTTTTACATCGTTAGGTTCTTAAATTTATGTCAAATTTGCATTGGCTGGATAGTCAATACATCAAGATAAGAGAACGAAATTAAACTATGATTACGCACATCATCACAAAGACTTTCAACGCCTCGCCGAGGCAAAATTTGACTTTGTTAACTAGTTTACTTTTGCTTTTTAATGTGAGGAAGTGAAATCTTTCATTTGTTTCTTTCTTTCCCTTGTAAATATATTTACGTTTTAATAATCAACTATATATCTGAGCTTATAATTTTATATAGCACTAATGTACTAAAATGCGTTTTGACCGTTCAATTTTGTTGACGGCAAAATACACGTGCGCGTCAAAAAAATCACGACTTTTTTCTAAGGGAAAAAAACAACATCCTGATCAATACAAGGACAGAATTAAAATACTATTTTTACCCTTATTTGGGCACCTACCTTACTTATATAAAGGATATAACTTATATGGTCGTAACACTCACAACGATGTAAATGATATTTTTTTCAAAAAAAAAAAAAAGCCTCATTTTTCTAATCTAGTGTAACATTTTCGTCCTATATATACGGCCTGTAATATTTGAAAGTGATATTGAGATAAAATCTTTTCAAAAAACCTTATGTAATCTAAAAACTCGTCTAAAAGGCATTACATATGTAATCCAGAGCAAAGTCATCATATTAAGATAATAATTCAAAAGGTCATCATCCACCAAAATATCCAAACTAGTCCATAATCCACATCATAAGAAAAACTACATTTAACAACATATTATTTACGACATTTAGTTTTTAAATGTCGTTGACAAGTACATACAATGACATCTCTAACAAACATGTCGTTAATAACGTTTGAAATAATAATTAACGATATCTATATAGACGCTGTATTTAAGGTCTCCTTTTAGCGACAATAGTTTTGTATCGTTAAATTATTTAACGACAAGTAAGAGATGTCGTCAAAGCCTTGAAAATTCTATAGTACTCTTTATAGACGATATCTTGACCAATATCGTCTATAAGGAGTGTCGTAAAATCTTCAAAGTTTTGATGACATCTCCTATTTGTCTTTAAATAATTTTAACGACACTAAACTATTGTGGTTAAAAAGAGAGCTTTAATACAGTATCTATATAGATGTCGTTAATTATTGTTTCAAATATCAGTAATGACATCTTTATTAGAGATGTCGTTGTATGTTCCTTTCAACGATATTCAAAACTACATATCATAATAATATGTCGTTATATATAGTTTAGTGCCAACATATTTATGGATTTCATATCAAAAAGTGTCACCTACACCAAACTAATCATAAAATCACAACTACTTTTAGAAGTATTTAGATAATATGTGAGAAGTATTTCATTCTCCACATTCAGTCAATATCATAAAACATGATTTTTTTAAAAAACCACTTTTAAAATACACTTTGAAACTTATAGTAGAGTTTTGATAAGACATTATAAACTTCATTATAATATTTTTATTACTTAAAAAAAAATTAACAATTTGACCTGTTTAAACTATTTTAAATATATAGTTTCAAACACTCACTAATAAGTCATAACGTTTGCTTCTTTTGTTCTACTAACTAAAAAACAAACGCAAGAGCTCTGTCCAACAAGCCCAAAAAGCTAGCTTTCTTCTAAAACTTTGGCTGACCAACCAACTTTAAGATGGGTTATTTATCTTTTTGCACTATGTATTTTAAGTTAATTAGTAAAGTATATCATCAATTTTTAATCTCATTATAAATATACCATTATATCACATATAATAGAGAAATATATATCCTTTCTGGTTCAATAGTCAATTTTGACCATGAAAATGATGCAAATAACCTTGAAGAGAAAAAAAAAAGATAAAAATTCTAAAAAAATACATAATCAAATCCTTTAAAGTTCTTTACCAAGCAAGGTATTAAGATTTAATCTAATCTAATCCATACACCAAACATGACCTTATGGGATTAAATAGGGGGTACTGTTCTCAAAATTACATACATATGATCATCCAACGCACACTTCTATATTTACATGTGCTTGTATCTAGTGCAACCAACAACATTTTCTTCTCAACCATCTAGTTATTATAAAAGAATAATTATTCCAGTCGCTTACGGTACTCTAGTTGTGGCACTATATTATTGAAAACTACTTTTCTTTGAAAGAAAAAGGGAAATTACATTCCAAGTTAGAGTAATATAATCATTAAAGAGAGGCACTTTACTAATTGAATACACAAATACTGCCTCTTTCAAAGTGACCATTATAGCCAGTAGACAACTTCCATCAATCAAGATCGAGAAAATAAAAGTACAAAATCAAACACAACTAAAGAACAAAAACTTACAAACTAGATATAAAAACAATATTAGGAAGAGGAGAAACTACCTCTATTATTTAAAAAAAAAAAAAAACCAACAAAACAAATGAAACACGCTAAAAGGTAGAAACGTCAATGCTCTTATTTGACGAACATAAAATAAAACATAAGGTTGAAATTGAAGAGACATTGTTTGGATCTCCATCGGCAAAAACATATATTTGTAGTCACGAGGTGATTCTACACATTTTTATTGATTTTATTTTATTTATAGCATCTTTGTACACTGAAACATCATGACAAATATATGTATATCTACCAATAGACTAATAAGACGTACAAAATTACAATGGAAATGAAATTACACCCAGGCACCTTGCACATATACTCATTGAAATACTTAGTTAGATAGCGGTTTTAAGAAATGGATAATCGGTGTAACCGATAATAGGATCAGATGTATAGAAAGTGCTTCTATCATACTTATTTAGAGGAGCCTCAAGCTCAGATCTTTTTGGTAAATCCGGATTTGCCAAAAATAAACGACCATAAGCGACAAGATCAGCACGATTTTCAGCCAATGCTTTGTTCCCTTCTTCTCTAGTGTAACCTCCAGCAACAATGAAAGCACCTTTGAAAGCCTTCCTCATGGGCTCAAGGCTAAGGTGAGTCTTGCTATCTTGCATAGGTGTCTTCATCCTTGGCTCAACCACGTGACAGTAAAGGATCCTGTACTTGTCCAAGGATTTCGCCATTTAAAGCCCTAGGTCTTCTGGGTTGGACTCTCTCGCATCATTGAAGACAGTAAATGGAGATAACCTTATTCCAACTCTATCTGCCCCTATCTCATTCACAATGGCTTCAACAATTTCAAGTGCAAAACGACAACGGTTCTCTAAAGTTCCACCATATTTGACTGTCCTATCATTTAATTGATCTCTAAGAAATTTATCGATTAAGAAGCCATGAGCTGCATGGATCTCAACTCCATCAAAACCTATGTTCAAAACATTATTAAGTATCACCAATTAGTATATATATTTAACTTTTTCATTCCTACAATTTAATGATTAATTAATGCTCCCTGTATATATAGCTGCCTGGACAAGGATTTTAAACAAATAACTAGGCAGAAAAAATACTATTTGTCAGCCACAAGACCGTTAATTTTAGAAATTAGTAGTTTAATTTACACGTAATTTTAAACTACAAACGAGTTTAAATATTTGTTTCATGATCTTTAGCTACCATTGAGTTTTATATTTGGCTGAGAAATAGTACACAATTACCGCTTCAATAGCGTTTCTTGCAGCTATCCTAAAATCATTGACAATTAGAGGGATTCCTTCTGTTCTTAGCCGCCTAGGAGGTGTGAACTTGGGTACTTTATAATTGGCATCGCCATGTAGCTCGAGACTTATTGGCTTGTTTGTGTAAGAGATAGGAGCCTGAACATTTGGTTGAAATTCTACATCACCAAATTAAAGTACTACATAAGTCCATTTATATAAATCAAATTATCTAAAGCACTCAACATGATAACTAGTAGCTAAGGTTGGTATAGATCAGAGTTTGAAATATTAAAAACAAAACCTGTATTGGAAGACCTTCCAGCGTGCCATTCTGACAGAAGAAGATACCACCTTTAGCATGAACAGCATGTACAATTGGTTTCCATGCTTCAACTTGCTCCTTTGTCCATATTCGAGGGACATGTAGGTACCTGTTTGTGTTAATCATATATACACTCAAAACATAATTTAATTTATATATATATATATATATATATATGTTAAATAGGCTTACCTAAAACTCATTCCTAAAAGTTAGCTAAAGAAGAGAGGGTGCTTAACCCGACGTGGGATAAATTTAACTTCTAACAATTTTGACAAGGAAAATAATCTACACCATGTATATAATAATTAGAACAATTCTTTTTATCTCACTACTCAAAAAACAGTAGGCTCCAGTCTTATTTGGAGTTTACGTTTTGGACTTGAACTTACTGTTTTGTAAATAAAGGTTTTAACTTATCAGGTTAAATAGGAGTGCTCATTATGTATATATGGTCACTACTTTATAAATACCCGAGAGAAGGGTTAGAAACTTCAGTTGCTTCAGCAATGAGAAGACCTCCGTCAGAAGTTCTCTGAGAATAGTACAGGATGGCGTGTCGCTGAGGAAGGTTGTCGAACGACCTCTGTCGTATCAATGGCGCCAAAACAATCCTAAATGCAATAAAATATCTTAATTATTACATAATAACCAGAGTATTGATCAACCTATCTCAAACGACTAGTAATCAATAATATTACCTATGAGAAAGATTGAACTTTCCCATTTTGTAAAGAGCAAGAAGAGGTGCAGCCACTGTCCTTTTTTTGCCTTCATGATCTTCTTCAACTACTACACCAGATTGCAACTTGCTTTTGCTTTCCATTTTCCACTGGATGGGCTAACCAGTCCTTGATTAATTATGCTATAATATATATATTTATTTATTTATTTATTTTGTGTCTGCAGTGAAGAAGAACGATGTCCCAACTTGGGTTTTTATAGTTTTTCTCCATAAAAAGAGCCAACTGGGAAAACGTGAAAAGAAGATGCAGCTTTGACGATCGTTGTTTTTTTAAATATTATTTTTTTAAAAGGTTTTTTTTTTTTTTTTTTTAACTTCTCCTTCGGCTTTTTAGAGTGCCAGATTGATCTATGTATGATGACGTTCAGAAGTACGTGGCCAGAGCTTGCCCACCAAGAAACGAAAATGAAGGCAAAAAGATTAAAAAAAAAAAAGACAACAGAACAGCCTAACAGGAACAAGAACGACAGCAATATGAGAACGACAATTGAAAACTTAATAGAAACAATTTAAAAATAAAGGGCAGTATAAGTCCATCATTGGCAAAAGACCATAACGGCCAAACAATTGAAGAACGACATCAAACGACAATAGGAGAAAAACGACAAATACTTGACAACAAAAACCATCAATGACAAGATTAAACGAAAAAAAAAAAGATGGTTGTACGTCCTCCTTTGTTATTATTTTAAGAATTTTTAGAAATGTTTTTGTATGTTTTTTTAGACAAAATTTCAAAAACATTCTTAATATAATTTCTTAAAAATTTTCTTTTTTTAAAATAAAATCAATTTTACATGTTTTAAAAACACTGCTAATTATCTAAATTTCTTGTAGTTGTGTCAATATACGATAGCTTTTCTCAGAACCAGCCAGATGTTTTCAAAGTATGGTACTATTGTTAAATGCAAAACTTGCATTCTCTAGTCATGACAGAATAAACGACACATTTTATTGATTTTTAACTCATCACTCATTATTACATTATTTTACGGAAATCCATGAAATGTACATCCATCAATGGACTAATATAAAACGAATAAAAGTACAATAAAAAACAAGCTCCCCCTCAAATTAATACCCTAACACATTATGCGTACTGATTAGTGGTTTCGAGAAATGGATAATCAGTATAACCGATAACAGGATGAGGTGTATAAAATGTGCTTCTATTGTACTCATTTAGAGGGGCGTCAAGCTCAAATCTCCTTGGCAAATCCGGATTAGCCAAGAACAAACGACCATAAGCAACAAGATCAGCACGATTTTCAGCCACCGCTTCATTCCCATCTTCTCTAGTATAACCTCCGGCAACAATGAAGGTACCTTTGAAAGCCTTCCTCATGGGGACAAGACTAAAGTGGGTCTTGCTTGCTTCGAGAGGCATCTTCATCCTTGGCTCGACCATGTGGCAGTATAGGATCCCATACTTATTCAAGGACTTTGCCATGTAAAGCCCTAGCTCTTCCGGTTTGGAGTCTTTCGCATCGTTGTAGTCAGCAAATGGAGATAGCCTTATTCCAACTCTATCTGCCCCTATCTCTTTCACAACGGCTTCAACAACTTCAAGTGCAAAACGACAACGATTCTCTAAGGAACCACCATACTCGTCTGTTCGGTCGTTTACTTGATCCTTAAGAAATTGATCAATTAGGTATCCATGAGCCCCGTGAATCTCAACTCCATCAAAGCCTACACACACATGATATTCAATCAAGATCAAAAGTAAGTATATCAATTAACTTTTTTGTCTTAGAAAAAAGAGGATTGAGTCCATCTATATATAACAATCAAACTAGTTTAGATATATGTTATATTATTTCTCTTGCTAACAACTAGTTTTATTTGGCCTAGAAATATAGAACTTACCAGCTTCAATAGCGTTTCTTGCAGCTATCCTAAAATCATCAACAACGAGAGGGATTTCGTCTGTTCTTAGCCGCCTAGGAGGTGTGAACTTTGGTAGTTCGATGGCATCGCTGCGTAGCTCGGCGCTTATTGGCTTGTCTGTGGAAGATATGGGAGCTTGACCATTTGGTTGAAAATCTACATTACACCAAATTTAAGTACTACATATAAGATTATAGAACATCTAAATTAACAAATAAATATCTATATGGTCGGTTTGTAATATGAGAGTGAAATTATACCTGTATTGGAAGACCTTCCCATATGCCAGATCTGGCAGAAGAAGATACCACCTTTAGCGTGAACAGCATCTACAATAGGCTTCCAAGCTTCAACTTGCTCTTTTGTCCATATTCCAGGGACATGTGGGAAACTGTTTATGTTAATATATTCTAGGAGGTTAGCTAGCTTAAACTATTGTAACACACAAATAATCTATACTATAATATATATATATATATACACACACATATATATTATGTGTGTGTATAAAAATACCATGACTACTTCATAATTACCCGAGAGAAGTGTCGGAAATTCCAGTTGCTTCAGCAATGAGAAGACCTCCTTTAGAGGTTCTCTGAGAATAGTATAAGATAGCGTGTGGCTGAGGAAGGTTGCCGAACGACCTCTCTCGTGTCAATGGCGCCAAAACGATTCTAAATGCAATAAGAACATGCTAAATTAACAAGTACATAATATTAATTATTACATAAATAGGAGCATATATATATGTACACGTTAATTTTTTTTTAAGAGAGTTGATTAACGTATGTGAAACGAACAATATATTAATAATATCACCTATGAGAAAGATTGAACTTGCCCATCTTGTAAGGAGTAAGAAGAGGGGCAACGACCGTCGTTTTTTGGGCTTCATGCAGATCTTCTTCAACCCCAAGGGGCAATTGCAACTTGCTTTTGCTTTCCATATTTTGCTAGCTAAGCAGTCCTTGATTTCTGTTATTATATATAATATATTTGTAGTTTTGGTAGTATACCAGTTGGGTATTTATATATACATACACACAACAGATCTCTGCATAAAATGTGACAAATAACTGGGTGCATGAATGTGAAGGAAGCTCCTTAATGTGGCGATCCCAAATTTTCCTTCGTCAATTATGTCAATGTTTTGTTTTTAGTTTTTGACCTTTCCCCTAATCTGACCTTTTTTCCAATTGCCAGAATATTGATCTACGTACTGTGACGTTTGGAAGTATGTGGCCAGAGACCTGGACACGAAATTCCTTACGTCATGAGTGTGACTAACGACTTTTTTTCGACAATACCCCATAAGACTAATTTCCAGCCGGCGCAATATTTGACATTCTTTAAACACCTTGTACTAATTTAATTGGAGTTAAAGTGGGCGTTTAAAGGGACGGTGGAAGTCAATGGTAAAAATTATTTTTATTATAGCATATAAAAATTTTATATTGTAATAAATTTTTTAATGTTATTGTAGCATATGAAAGTTTTTTACTGTTTATAACTAAGTTTATTGTGAGAATTAAGTGGTGAAAACTATTGTCAAACATCTAAATTTTAAGCTTAAAAATGGTAAGATGTAAGAATTTTATGTTGTATTAATTTTTTATTTTTTATTTTAAATGTTAAAAGTTTTACATTATACTCAATTAAAATTGATGAGTTAAAAAAATGCCAAACGGAAGCTTAATTAATTTCCCCTCTTTCTTTTTAAAATCTGATGAACAAAACAAAGTAAAAAAAGATTAACCAGCTTTCTTTCTTTCTTTCTTTTTTCCTTTTCATATACTATATTCTGAGCTTGGAATTCTCGACTTACTAATGTTATGAAATAATGATGCAATATTCATAGCAATTAGAGCAGCAACTTATATATATATTAGATCTAAAGTTGATCATCAGATCCAAGAACGTAGTTCTTTTTTTTTTATCTAAAGTTGACCAGGACCAATGGACCATTTATTAATATAGATCTAATATTTGATCAGGTTTCCTTTGAAAGACCAGAAATATCAGCTAATAAAAAAAAAAACGAAATGTGGGCCTAGAAGACAGCTCAAGGTTTTTGAATTAATGAGCCTTGAACAAATTGAGAATTAATTGAGACTTTGATTCGTAAAGAAGAGATGCTAATAAGATTGGTAAAAACTGTGCGAAGGTCGGTAGGATAAGACTAGACGTTATTGGTACGTGACTCCCAACACGAAGCGGTAATCATGCAAGCAGATCTCGCCCTGCTAAATAGACTAGAGTTAATTGGTGGGCCAGGACGAAGCCATTTTATCTACGAAAATGGACGGCCGTTTTTTCAAATTTTTTTTTTTTAAAAAAAATTTGTATATAAAATTTGATAAAAATAACGTGTTATTTTTTTTTAAACTTGTATTTTGTCCCCCCTCTTTTCAAATTTTATCTAGTCTTTTTTAAAGTTTTTTTTTCTCTTTATTTGCCAACATCTCCCTCTCTTGACTAATTTTTTTTTGGGTTCACGCTGTTGGTGAGAGATATGGAAAGGGAAAACAGGATTCTTTATATTTCATGTATTAAACTTGTTTTGAACCATTTATTGTTGTAATTAATACTTCAAAAGTGAATAGGTTGTAAGTTCTAAAAACATTTTATATAATTCAAAGCAACTTACAACGGCAACATTACAAAAGGGTACTATTCCTGTCCACCAAATTAGTAATTTTACATTAAAAAAAAAAAAAGTAGACTAACATATATGACAACGACGACGAGGAGAACAAGAAGGCCACTGAATACATCTACTAAAAAGTAGGCGACATCATACAACACAGAGAAAAGTGATAATTGAAAGCCAAAAGTTATAAAACGACAACAATCTGTTGTGTGTATATATATAACCGACAAATAAAAAACGACGATAAGAGTAAAACAACCGTGGAAAAGATTGAGAAACGACATAAAAAAATCCAAGCGAGAAAAAACCCAAAAACGAAACTAAAATTAGAAAGAAGATGAAAATTTAGCATCCATATATTGATAATTACAAAAACAGTAGATTGCTGAACGACTTAAAAGCCACAGTTTAAAACATGAAAAAAAAAAAAAAAAAAAAAAAGGGGCAAAAGGTAATAGAGAAAACGACAAGATATAGGGAATAACGTCAATTAAATTCCAGAAACGACAAAAAAGGGTAGCAGCAGGAAAACCACAATAAAAGCTGAATGGCGTCAATAAAAGGAAAAATTATATGTAAAAATCCTGACGACCAAAAAAGAACCACCAAAAGGTTAAAGCTAAACAATTTAAGAGCAATAACAAATGAGTCGGATGACAAATAAAATAACAAAAATATTAAAAAACAACGATAAGGCGAAGATTAATCTCTATAAGGTAGCAGCGAACGGAGCTGCGGAGCCAATTGAAAGATCCTATACTATCACTAACAAAGAACATTCTGAAAGAGCCGAAAATTGTGTTCAACTCTACATAGCATGCAAATAAAAGAAGTACACGAAAGAAATGCTTCTTATTTTTAGTAGAAAAAACAATTTCACTAATTTGTTTATTATAATAAATCATTTGTTTTCTCAATACCCTTTTTTAAGTTTTTTCTAGTAAATAGCCATAGTTTTCTAAAATTAGAGAAAATGTCCTTTTTTAAAATAGTTAATTAGTGATAAACTAATGTTAATCAGTGATGTACTGATGTTGATCAGTAATGCATTGATTTGTGGTTTGTCGTTAGTTAACTTGATTGTTTATTAATTCTTAACAATATTAATTAGTGATTAACAAATTTTGTTTAATGATTTACCGGTTTATTAAAGATAAACCATTAATAAATTAAAAATTAATTGTAGTTGATCAATAATGTACTGATATTAATTAATGATTTATTGATGATATATTAATTTAAAAAAAGGTCATTTTTAATTTTTTAAAAATTCATTTGCCTAAAAAAATTTTCATCTATTATTTAAAAAGATGGTCAAATGGGTCATGTACATAATTTTCTCTTTTTTATAATATATTTGATTGCAATTGTTTTTTCAATTGAATGAAATTTTTGTTCATTTGATAAAAAAAGAAAAAAAAATCGTTAAACCAAAAAAAAAAAAAGCAGAAGAACATCCATGAAAATTTTCGAAACGACAATGATAAGGAAACTGACAATATGATTTTTTTTTTTTTCGTTTGAAATGGGAAAAATGACACTATGATTTGGTGAACGACAATAAAAGAAGAAAAGACAAAAAAAAAAAAAAAAAAAAAAAAAAAAAAAAAAAAAAAAA
>CAMOHE010035580.1:0-18110 GCA_946598075.1 Artocarpus hirsutus
TATGTCCTAACAAAATGTTATTTTTATTTCTTGGATTTTATTTATTTTCCCCTATACTTAGGTTTGTGGAGATTGTTGTTATGAAAAAGCTGAAATTCTAATTTTCTTTAGGCTTTTCTATTGATGTCAATAGACATTGGGCTAAGGTAAATTCTTGTTGTTGGAAAATTTTAGTAAATGAAGAAGCTATTAACATAAATAATATAAAGTGCGTTTGAATCATGAACCTTTTCGCACTTGAATATGGCCCAGACATTTCAGATGGAAACATTGCTATTCATCTTCTGATAACCATCACCTATGTATGTCAGTAAAACAGAACTGTTACATGACAAAAAGAAAAAAACCAATTGGATCCCGCTTTGCTATGTAATTGTTCTAGTATGCAGGGATTGCATCATTAATCTAATTATGAATAGTTAGTCTTTTCCAAAAGAAGTTTGCTTTGATCATTGACGTGTACATGCTTCATATCATTGTTATTTCTTTGTGCTCAGGTTGTGGCTATAACAGTTTTCTTTTTGCTGTCTGTCGCTTATTACGCGTTCTTTGCCCCCTTTCTCGGAAACAATATTTACGAGTATGCAGCTATTGGTGTCTATTCTGTCTTGGTATGAAGCGCCATCCTTTTTATTATTTTATCCTGCTTTCCTGCTCGCTGCGCTACTGAGTTTATGACCATTATTTTATTGCTGTCTCGGCCTTCAGGCATTGGCCGTTTTCATTCTTTATGTTAGATGCACAGCTATAGATCCTGCTGATCCTGGTATTCTGATTGAAGCTGACAAGCTATCTACCTACAAATCGCACAATGACATAGACATGGCTGGTTAGTTTTTTGTCTGCAAGAAAGTACAAGTATAAAGTGCAATTTTGAATCATTTTTAAGATATCTAAAAACATGGATATTGGTTTGAATACTGAATTGTGAATTGTGATAAACACTGTTGGATACAAAATTGTTTTATTCTGTGCTGGATTCTTCCATTTGAAATGTTGTTACCGGGATTGCTAAAGCACCTAGGATATTTGTTACACATGCATTTCTAAAGTCAGAATGATGCTTTTATATATTCATTGTATTTAGAAGCATAAATTGAAGATATTTTTGTGCTTATAGGAAATGCCTCCTCTGTGGGAGACCCCAGCAAAATGGAACTTCATAATGGAGGAGAACGTTGCAGCCACAGTTCGACATGTTGTTCAAAAGTTGGAGGTTTTCTGTGTGGTTGTATTGTTATGGAAGATTGCCGAAAAGATGATCTTCTTCAGCAACAATCTGGAGAGGATGCTTTGTTTTGCACATTGTGCAATGCTGAGGTGCAGGACTTTACTAGTAAATGCTCATTTGAATTAGAAGTAATCTGGTTAGCTTCTTCTCAAAAGGAAATTAGAATTACACAAAAGGAGTAAGTTCATGAAGAAAAAAAAGGGAAATTTGAATTATATGCTCCGTTCTTTAATTTTTTTTCCCCAACGTTGACTAGATAGTGATATTGCACTCTTTTTATTTGGTTGCTTACACCACCAAAGTGACGTGAAGAAAAGTCACTGTCACTTGACAGTGTTTGTGCTTTTGCAGGTACGTAAATTTAGCAAACATTGTAGAAGTTGTGATAAATGTGTTGACGGGTTTGATCATCATTGTCGGGTAAGGCAATGCTTCCTAAACAGTGATCCCTTGAGAGAAATCCCCTTAATCTCTCACATCATATCTTCTGAACTTCTGGATTATTGCAGCTGTCTAGATACTCTAATTAGTAATTCACAAAGGTTTTTGTCGGTGCAGTGGTTGAATAACTGTGTGGGGAGGAAAAACTATATTACATTTGTATGCCTCATGGCAGTTAGCCTTGGTTGGGTAAGCCTTGGACCTTGGATCAATTACATTGTGGGTTTCAGTCCATTTTATTGCCTCGCTTTAGACTAACTTTTGTCTCTCCTCTGTCTGTATTTGTCAGCTTATTGTTGAATGTGGGGTTGGCATTGCTGTTTTTATTCGTTGCTTTGTTGATAAAAAGGGCATGAACCAGCTGATAGCTGACAAACTTGGAGTTGGATTCTCCCAGATTCCTTTTGCCATAGTGGTGGTAGGTTTTTTCCTAATCTGGTTATTCGTCTTTAATGGTGGTACGGTGAAAGTAACAATGTTACTTATGATGAATACAGGGTCTATGTACTATTCTTTCCTTTCTGGCTATCGTGCCTCTGGGAGAGTTGTTCTTCTTCCACATAATTTTGATTCGGAAGGTATGCTTCTTTGACTTCTTACACCATCTTCTTTGTCTCCATTTATCTAATTCAGCACATGATTTGTTTTAGGGCATCACCACATATGAGTACGTGGTTGCCATGAGAGCACAAAGCGAACCTCCAGGACCATCTGTAGATGGAGGGGATCATCAAAGTCTGCCATCTTCACCTACTAGCTCAGCTATGACTGCCATTAGTGGGAGAAGCTCACTTGGATTGAGTTTGCAATATAAAGGAGCTTGGTGTACACCTCCAAGAATCTTTATGGATAACCAGGTAGTACCACCTTTTTGTATTATGTAGCCACAGAGTCAAGTTATTTGCATTAATAGTAATTAATCTCATCACTAACATGATAACATTTAACTGCCTTGAATAACTGTTTAGGTTGTATGTGATTATTACTCGGTTGTATGTGCATGGAAATTTTTCAGCAAACATCATATGTTTATATGGGGTTCTTTCATTTCATAACCTTGACAAAGAAGGGAAGGGGGGGTGATGATATAGTTAGGGAGTGCTGTAATAAATTAATAATTACTTGTCACGGTGGAAGTATTATCTTAAACTATTATGACACATTTTAGCATTCTTTGGTGTGTGCGCGTGTGTGTGTGATACATGCGTTAGGAGTTGTGTTAAATGCTTGTCCTTTTTTTTAACACTTATTTAATGAACAAAGGACAATCAAGACTGACACGTTTTAAATTATTTTTGGCGATTATTTAAAAAAAAAAAGAAGAAAATCCCAAGAATGGAACTTATTGATTATTGTGTGGAAAGTTCTTTCACTACAAAATACTTGGGCCACTCGTATTACATGCATCTCACGTGTCATATAAACTTTACACTTGGTTTTATATCCTTTTTGCCCAGGATGAAATAATTCCACATTTGGAGCCTGGACGTCTGCCCTCAACAGTGGATCCAGATGCAGTACCGCACCCTGATAAGGGGAAAAAGATTTCACAGCGTGTACCGCGTATCAGTGCTTGGAAGCTTGCGAAACTGGACTCTAGTGAGGCAATTAAGGCGGCTGCAAAGGCTAGAGCTTCATCATCTGTGCTTCGTCCAATTAGTTCTCAGCATCAGCATCAGGGTGATTATTTATCCAGTAGCAGTGTCAGCGGAAGCAGTCCAATTAGTACTGATCATGGCTTCCACAACAGACATGCTAAAGCAAGCACGTCCAAGATATCTCCCAAGAGCTCATATCCTCCAAGCCGTGCTAGCCGGGAAGATATAGAAGCATGTCAGCAGAGTGTTAGTAGTCTTAGCAGTCCTCACGTTTCTAACTTCAACCCTGCTCCATTCGCTCAGAGATTTGCCAACAGAGATCACCATAACCCCATCTATCAGTCGTCAACAGATCCGTCCTTGACTTCGGAAAAACAAAGCAAAGGGAACGGAGATGTGTCGCAAATAATACCCGCCAAAAAGACCAACTTGAGCGCTGCAGAGAACACGAGAACGTCCGTTGTTTGGGATCAAGAAGCTGGACGTTTTGTGTCGCTGTCTTCCAGAGAAGCAGGTTCATCTTCTCAGGTTTCCGGGACAGAACTACTCTACACAGGTCAATCCATATTCTTTGGCGGGCCCATGGTCAATGAACAACCCAACAGAGGGACAACTAGAAGTGCCAATTCACTGGCTTCTGCATATCAATGGGGCAGATCACAGAGTGGGGGACAGCTTCCCGTGTTCGTTCCAAGTGATTATCAACGGAATCAGTTTTCTTCCAGATTGCCTTAGATCACTGACAACGACAACTGATTTTTTTTCACGTAGGTATTTCAGAGAGAGAAAGAGAGATAGCTAAGGTCGTTTCCTAATCTGATTTCTGTTACATAACATGTGTACATTTCTGCCACATGTTCGCTAACTTGTAGTTCTGGATACCATTCCAACTGCCATTTTCCAAGGAATTTGGGTTTTACCTATTTCATTTCTCCATATATGGGCTTGTATAACCCACCCCTTTTTGCTTATTTTTACAGAATTGCATCTTGCTATGGTTGCTAATTTATTGTCGTTTTATTCTTTTACTTATTATTGTTCTTATTTAGCTATTCTTTATTATTTTCATTGTCGTTTTCGTAAGTTTTCTATTCATTTTTTGGCATTTTTACTTTGTTGTCGTTTATTCTATGAATTTTCGTTTATTTCAGTGTCGTTTATCATTCTAATTGTCGTTTTATTTTGTTCAAGTGACCGTATGCATTTATGCTGTCGTTTACATTTTGTTGTCGGTTTTATTCTGTGTTGGTTTTTTATTGTCGTTCTCCCAGTGTAGTCGTTTTCCTTGCCGTTCTCCCTTGTAAGGCTGTGGTTTTCCCTTAAATTTTAACACTCGCTCATTCATGTTCTTTTTTGTTGTCGTATTTTTCTTTGATCTCTTTTAATGTCGTTTTTTCTTTTGTTGTTAGTTTTACCTTAATTAATTTTTATGCTCTTCCATTCTACTAGTTTTGTTATCCTTTTAATTTCGCTGTCGTTTGTTCCTTTATTGTCTGGCGTTTTTCTTGTAGTTCTGTTTACTTTGTTGGGGTTTTTTCATTTTGCTACCGTACATTTTAAAAAAAATCACATTGATATCTTATTATTTAAAAAAATCAAAATGGTATTTTATAGTTCTTGAAAATATTATTTTGGTACTGTGAGATCAAGTTTTATAAAGTAAAATTTTCAACTTACTCTTTTTATTAACAAACCCTTAATTATTTTATGAAAACTATAAGGACTTGTTTGATGTATTAGATATGATAGTCTTAGAGGATTGGAATAAATTATATTGGAAAGGATAAGATAAAATTTTAGCTAATCTAATCTCATTTTTGGTGTTGTGTTATTAGGATAGGGTTTTTTTGTAAAAATTTTAGAAAAATTTAGGTCAAAATGTAATTTTTAAGTTAAAGGGGCAAAAATATAATTATTAAAAACCATTTCTCTCACATAAAAATTACATTTTGACCCTTTATTTTTTGAAAAATTATAATATGACCCTAAATTTTATAAAGTTTGCAAATAAGTTCTTAAAGATTTTCACAATGTACAATGATTATGTATAATCTCATGTTTTAGTAAGGAATTGCATTATCCCCTTTCAAGGGCATTCAAGCCTAGAATGGACAACCAATCTTTTAAACTTTTTCACTAAACAAAGTATAAAGATTTAATCCAATCCAATCCTTACTTTTTCACTAAACAAAATATAAAGATTTAATCCAATCCAATCCTTCCTATTGTGCAACAAACATGCAATAAAAGAAAATAAATACAAATAACGCTAAAAAATGAATAAGTCCACGTATATGCTTTTCTTTGATGAATTTTATTTAATCTTTTTTTTATTTTCGCTTGTAATTTTACAATGTTAATTTGGGATTTATAATAAGAAAAGAAATTTTATGTCAAAAAACACAAATTTAATGTAAAAAATGACCGTTTGATATTGTTTTTAAGATAAGTGAAAATGTTTTTATTTTGAAAAATAAATTTTTTAAAAAAAATTATACTAACAGTGTTTTTAAAATTTTTGTCTCAAAAAACATACGAAAACATTTTCAAAAATTTTAGGAACAAAAACAAAAGGGTTTTTTAAAAACTACAGGAGCTATCGACGTGATGTTTATGCATTTTCAAAAACTTTGTTTTCATTCTTGTCAGCCGTGGTTTCTTAACCTTTTTTCCGAGATAAAAATTGTTTAAGCAAAGCCCCACGACCGGGTCGTTGTAGTATAGTGGTGAGTATTCCCGCCTGTCACGCGGGCGACCCGGGTTCGATCCCCGGCAGCGGCGATATCTTTTTTAATCTATAATAAAAATTTGGGCGCGAGGCCCGAATTTCCGGCATGGGAGTTGAAGTTGTTGAAGGGAAGGAGAGTTGTGCGTTAAAGCCTTAAAAACATGAAATGAAAGGCGCCTTAATATAGGCGAAGGATCCCTACTAGCACTCCCATTCGCTTAACCAATTCCTTCACACTCCAACCAATGCTTTTCCTTTCCTTATCCTTTTCTCCTTCTCCTTCTTCCTCTTGTTGTTGTTGTTGTTGTTGATCCTGGGGAAATTATTTAAAAAAAAAAAAAATCTTCAAAAATTGGATGCATATTGAAAGGTGGATGTGCTGGGTGGTTTTAGGGCTTGGAAATGGCGGGTGGTGGTGGAGGAGACACCAAGGCAAGGGAGCTCGATCAGACGCCGACGTGGGCCGTGGCCTCCGTTTGCGCCGTCATTATCGTCATTTCCATCATTCTCGAGAAGGTTCTTCACTTGGTCGGAGAAGTAAGCAGTAAAAACAGAATTCATGCACAAAATTTGGCTTCATATTTAATATTTATGCCATTGTTTAGGATAACTTTTTTTTAAAAAAAATTTGATCTAAGCTCCGAAAATATTTTTTTTTTTTTTTTTTTTTCGTTCTAGTATGAACTTACATATCCTCTTTATTGACAAATTCTATATAAATAGAACGGTTCTTGAAAATATTTAAAGCTTTTAACAGAATATGGTATCCTTTGTGTGAAGGCTTATTTGCCTGTCTCAATATATGTCCTTGTGTAAATCAGTTCCTAATTTTCTGTTACAGTGGTTTCAAGAAGGAAAAAAGAAAGCTTTGTTTGAAGCTCTTCAGAAAGTGAAAGCGGGTAAAAGCACCAATCTTATTGTCTCAATAGAATCAATACACTCTGTCTTTGGATTCAAATTTTGGAAATTGAGCACTGCTATTTATCATCAATAGTGATGCATCATCGCTCGTGTCTTGTACTTTCACAATGACTAATTACTTCCCACTTTCTGATCCATGTCCTGCAGAGCTTATGGTTCTGGGGTTCATTTCTCTGATTATGACTTTTGGGCAAAACTACATTGTCAGGATCTGTATTCCCATGAAGATTGCAGACACAATGTTGCCTTGTCCTTTGACTGGAAGTGATCACAGTTATGAATCAGGGCATGATACAGAACTCAATGATGGAAGTCATGAACAACATCGCAAGCTTTTGTGGTATGAGCGTAGATTTTTAGCTGCTGGTGGTACAGGCCCCGCCTGTAAACTGGTATGTCCATCCGAATTCAAATCCAATAGGATGCGCTAAGAGATCTAAGGAATCAATTACCTGGTCATAACTGATGGAAGCAACATTCATTTGTATTGATATAGGGGCATGTGCCGCTTATCTCTCTAAATGGGCTACATCAGTTGCACATCTTCATTTTCTTTTTAGCTGTGTTTCATGTTATTTACAGTGCCATGACCATGTTACTTGGAAGATTAAAGGTGAGTACTCGTTTTGATATTTTTCATTCTGAAATATAAAGTCTTTGATTCCCCTTTAATCATTTCGTCAATCCTTTTTCTTTGTTTCTCTTTTTTCTCCTATTTGTGTAGCCTTGATCTGTAAATATAGCTGTTCAAACCATATTTTTTACGCAGATTCGTGGGTGGAAGGAGTGGGAACAAGAGACAGCCCACCATGAAGAATTCATGAATGGTATTTTATTGAAGTATTCTTTACTTGTTTCCTTAGTGAAGTTTGCAATTGTTGTGCTGTAAATTTCTGCATGTACTCATATATTCAGTGCTGAAGTGGTTGCTTTCTAATCTTTCAGATCCTTCAAAATTCAGGCTTACTCACGAGACATCTTTTGTCAAAGATCATACAAGATTCTGGACCAAAACACCGGTCACCTTTTATGGTGTAAAGAAATCTCTTGATTTTGTCTCTCTGACTAACTTTTATTAAGTATAAGTTTTGAAGCCATAATTCTTTGGAACTCTTTAAATAAGATTCTCTTCATTGGCACTTTTTTTCTTGAATATTCAATCATTGCAGGTCTGTTTTCTTCGACAATTCTTTAGGTCTGTCCGCAAGGCTGATTACTTGACCATGCGACATGGATTTGTCACTGTTAGTTTCTCTAAAATTTTACCAGAATCTGAATTATAATCAGTTTTTTGAATCTTCAATGACGAAAATGTTTTCATTTACAGGTTCATTTAGCCCCCGGAAGCAAGTTTGATTTTCAGAAGTATATCAAAAGGTCATTGGAAGATGACTTTAAGGTGGTTGTTGGAATCCCGTAAGCTTCTTGCGCTTGTTTGATTAAAGTTTTGTGGCCTTATTATTAACATTATTTCTTGAATTCGAGCCATTAATTCCCCCACTAACATCGAATATGATTCTGCAGTCCGGCATTATGGACTTCAATGGTGTTCTTTCTGCTTCTCAACGTTCATGGTTAATCTTCCTTCTCTTTATTTGCCCTTTCTGAAACTTTTACATAGTATTTCGATATAAATTATGTTAGAAGTCAAAGCAATAAGCAACAAGAAATAGAGAGAAAATTGCACACAAGATTTTACGTGGAAAAACCCTAATGAAGGGTGAAAAAACCACAGGTAGATGAGAAGCAATCCGTTAATCATAAAACGGAAATTACAATGGTGTTTAGAGTGCTCAAATACAGAAATTCACTCACTCAATCACTCATTAACTCACAAGACTGAGTTCTTTGTATCACTCTCAACACTATAATCTCTATGATATTTTGTGACTCTTTTGTGACTTTCTAATGTGACTCTTCATAAACTATAGGGATTATGACGTATTTATATGTATGGAGACTTAAACCTTAGCAAAAAATAACCCAAAAACACTTAAAAACGCGAAATTTACGTTCAGGCTGAATCAAAGCGCCGCGGCGCTGCTTTCGAGCGCCGCAGCCCTTGATTGTGGTGCCGCGGCGCTTGAAACTCTGCCTTTCTGCCAAAAGATTGTGGGTCACATATAATAACAATATATATTTCTTCTTTATTTCGATATAAATATATATTTTTTCTTTTTCCTTTCAGGATGGCAAGCTATGTTTTGGTTGTCCATACTCCCTCTAGTTGTAAGAGATCTGTCCCCAAAAATGAAGTTCCTGGCTTATGGTTATTTTATTGCCAATAAAGGCTAATAATACAATGCATGTGCTGGTTGAAGGTGATCTTAGCAGTGGGAACAAAGCTTCAAGGAATTATAACGCAAATGGCACTTGAAATTCAAGAACGACATGCTGTAGTTCAAGGAATACCTCTGGTGCAAGTCTCAGATAGACATTTTTGGTTTAGTTCGCCTCGATTAATTCTTCATCTCATCCATTTCGTCCTTTTTCAGGTATTCCTTACCGTTTCTTTTATCTCTGTGAACTCGGATATTTTAAGATAAAGATTCTAAGAGCTAATTAATTGTTCATCTTGTATGTTCAGAATGCGTTCGAGATAACGTATTTCTTTTGGATATGGGTAACGAACCAATCTGCCCTATGCTTCTGATATGGTTTTTCTTTGCATATCTAGTTCATTTAAATACTAAATCTACACTCTAAATTCTGCATGCAGTACGAGTTCGGATTAAGATCTTGCTTTCACGAGGATTTTAACCTCATTATTTTGAGAGTTGCCCTTGGGTGCGTCTTTCTTTAACTAGTTCCCATGATGATTTTGTAAAAGAAAAAATAAATTCTTGCTTGTTTTTTCTGGAGTTATAACTCCAAAATTAGAGTTACAAATGTTACTTTAACCTGAACAGGTTTGGGGTCCAATTTGTGTGCAGCTACGTCACGCTTCCCTTGTATGCACTGGTCACACAGGTATATATAGTCGTACTTGCAACAATGCCATATAGCTATCGAGTCACAAGGCATGCTTTTTCCTTTTTTTAGGGGTGGGGCAAATTGTGAAAGTGTTGACGGGACAAGTCATAATTAATTGTGTAACCAGCCCTATATACAGTTAATTAGCTTGAGTTGTTTGTTTATCTTTTGACAATGCTTTATACCCGTCATAACAAAGCATACTTGTTCTTTTGTGGGGGTGGGGAAAAATTGTGAAAATGTAGATGGGATCAACGATGAAAAAGACGATATTCGACGAACAAACATCGAAGGCGTTGAAGAAGTGGCACAAAAATGCGGTGAAGAAGAAGGATGAGAAGATCCCGACGAGAACGTTGGGAGGAAGTCCCGGGGAATCGCCGATGCATTCCCCAACACATCCACATGCACATTCTGAGTCTACGGCAGTCAACATCATGGCCAGGGTGGATATTGAACTTCAACCCCCTAATTCTAATGGCAATTGCGGCCACCACCCTGATCTCCTTTAGATTACAAACATTGCTGATTTCATAGTAGAAAAGTTACACTTCAATTGCTGTTGTAAATCTTCTTTCTTTCTTTTTTTTTTTTTTTTTTTTAACTTACAATTAAATTTTGGTGAAGTTTCTGCTATTCTTAGCCAGACGATTATGCCTTGGACAATCTCCGGGTCTTGCAAACTAGCTGTACATTTCTCATATGTATTATATAGTTATCATTTTTTTGCACTAAAAACCTATATGGGTACACATTTTTCTTTTCTTTTTAACGGGACTATAAGGTTTATATAGACCGCATCAAATTTTCATATCTTGAGACGAAATTTTAGGGGAATTGTAATGTACCAAAGAATATTCTTTTTGTGCCTTTTATTTATTACTGACCACCAAAGGAAGATAGCTATCAAATTATGTTCAGTGAAGAAAAATGTTACTTATAACTATTAATATATATTACCGCATCCTAGCTAATATATAACAAAATGGAATTGCATTCCTGTTGTACTTTCATTCATAAATGATAATGAATAAATTTAAAAATCACATCTGGATGCATGGTATGCTTGGGATTGGCCACTAAAATTGTAATTTCGGAAAGGATGATGGGCATGATCGCAATTTTGAGAAAGGGAAACGGATAGGGAAATATTACATAGAAGAGAAAGGGCTACAAAAAGTCTTGGCTTGTTAATAATCCAAGTCCCAACGGCCATGGCTGCAATAAGGTTGTTGAAGCAATGGACCGTTACATGTGGCGGCGGCGGCGGCGGTGGTGGTATTTAAGTCTCTTCAACTTCGAAATCCAATATTCAGGTGCCCATTATCTCCAGAAGATGTGTGATTCTGATATCTTCATCTACATTGCTGCCCCTCAACCTGATCTCATTGTGCTCCGTTCCACCATCTCAAGCCAGAGAGAGACGCAACAAGATGACCATCCCTCTTGAAGATTACCTTACTACCCGTTTCTTACTCTCTCTCTCTCTCTCTCTCTCTCTGCTATTATTTTTTTTCTAAGTTTTTTGCAATCTTAGATGATCATTTGAAAATTGGGTATTATTTCTTGGTGGATAATTAGCCATCAGGAAAATAAGTGGATTCTTCGTAGTGCAGGTTATAAAGCCGTAGTTCGGTTTAAGTCACAAGGATATCTGGTTATGATTCTTGTGTTTAATTGCTTTTTTTCCTCGTGTGTTTCCTAATTTCTGGTGTTTTTCCTCTTCTCTTCTGTTTTTCCATTTTTCCCTTTTGTTTTCATGAAAGTCAGACAAACAACAAAATCAGGTACAAGAGGCCAGACCACTGATAAGTAAAACGTGATGCTTAATTTCCACTAAAGACTTGGGAATTAATTTCATTTTCACTATGAATAACCACTTTCTTTAATTAAATACACTCTTTCTTTAATGTAATTTCTTTCATAGGAATTTTAGCTTTCTAACCCAATTTAATTCCATTGATACTTAATTCTTGATAGTTTAGTAAATACCTTGATGGAATTATAGAACTCAATTCCACTGGAACTCAATTCCTTCCTTTTCATTATTTCAAAATATATTATTTTAGAAAGCAACCTTAAGAATATGGTGGGTAAAACATTTCCAAAAGTGATTGTCATAAAAAATCCAACCACATGTTTTAATTTAAAAGGCACAGTAATACTAAACTGACCCAGAATCCTATTATTTACCTAATGCCACAAAGTTGCAGAATTTTATGTATCTGATGTAGAGGTAGGATTCTGGATAGTGTATGTAACTATTTAAGGAAAATATGGTAGGCAATATAATATTTTCAGGCGCTAACCTCCACAATTTAACATGATACTTGACGAACATAATTGTATTGGTTAATAAATGGGCTGTGATAATGACATGGTATTTGGCACATTGGTTTTGAAAGGTGTAAAGTTCTCACAGGTTATAGACCAAATATGCAAAACACTCTATAATTGGTGGGTATACATTGCTATTTTGTTATTCTTCAGATTGAGTTTAAAACTAGCAATTTTCTATTTTTTATTTTTTCTCTTGAAAACAGTTAATGGACTGAAATATTACGATGTGGTTGAGTAACTAAAAAAGGATCAACTGTTCAGTTTTCCTTTTTTTTTTTTAAATAATATCTACGGTTATGGAAATGGTTTTTCCACAATGATTAATTGGCCTTGTACTTACATCTGCGTGTATTGGGGTTTAATAATAGTTGAAACTGACAGGTGCACTTTGACTGCGTGTATCGTGGGATCACAGCAGTCTCAACTAGAGAATCCAAACTCTTAGCTAGAAACCGTATCATTGCCCAGGTTCTCATCTCATTCCTTGGATGTTTTCTAGTAGGAAAATGAAAAAAAAAATAAAAAAAGGGGCTGCATAGCATAGTTTTAGACAGTCAAAGTTTGATTCCTTTAAACTCAAAAGTGGGAGGAATGCAGCAAGCTTTTCAAGGAATATGAGTTAAACTGGAATTTGAAACAAAGCAAGAGTGCAACGATAAACATTACAGAACTCGTTGGTTCGACTATGTCCATGACTAAATTCTTCCTTTTTCATGGTTTTGAGTAGCCGTAAGAGTTCAAAGTTGGAGATCCTCCCGGCAAAGAACGGAAGCGAGAGTTTGTTAATAATCCAAATGGTCTATTTTCGGTTTATTTTCTACACAGGCTGCACCCAAACCACCACCAGCATTCCACTCCCTAACCGAAGGCAGGAAAGTTGGATGGAAGGTTGTTACTCTCCTCTTTGTGTGGTTTGTCGAGAAAAGTCTCCTGGCATTGAATTTACAACTCTGTTTGGAAATGCACAACACTAATTCCTCACAAGTCACACCTTTTGTTGTTTATTGGTATCTTCTTGCAGAGAACAGTGATCGTCCCTCCGGAGCTTGGGTATGGCAAAAGGCGAAGTAACGAGATCCCAGTGAGCTCTTTAAAGGCCCCAATTCAATCTCTATAAGATCAATGGCAATGTTTGATTTTTGCTTCTCTACCTAACGACGGTGTTTGTTTTTGGCTGCCTGGAGCAAAACCTTACTTGAATATTGAGCTTCTACGAGTAAATTCTCCAGACGGAAAGTGACCCTGATTTTGTGTAAAGCTGTGGCATCCGACTATCACATTGAGACCTTTTCCCTTTGTTTCTCTTTTCAATTAGAGTTGCTACTTAATTGAATTATTCTTTTTTTTTTTTTTTATGGAGCAAATTTTTCTGTACATACCTCAAGGTGGTGTCAATTGGAATAGCTCAAGTAATTTGTCAAATGCTTTAGTGCAACATGTTCATAAAGATGAGAATTAGATTATCTAACTGTTATGAATTTCCCTTTTTCCTACAAAAACAATTTGATGTATCGAAAAAAATGCATTGGATGAACGTTCGGGCGTCAAGAAGGAAGAATGCTTTCAAAGGCAAAAGGCTGTGGAGAGACAGCATCTCAGATACATGGATTCCATGGCCAGTCTGCCTCAATGTCCTAGGGCTCTGCTCATGTTTTAAATATCATATTATAGAAAAGGAAAGAAACGCGACCAGATTTCCCAGGAAGACAAGGGCTTATAGTGAAGTAAAAAGTAGCCAACAAGAATGAAGTAAAATTAGTCCTTAATGCTACTCAACCTTTTTATCTGAATAAATTAACGATTTCAGAACTAATATGTTATCCGCTATGCGTCAGTGGACAAAATTTATAAAGTTCAAAACTTTAACATAAGGAGAGACAATACTGACTTCTTCATTTTTATATCTCGTCAATAAAGTCGAGAAGATCGTCAACCTCCTGCCTCAAGGCATTGATTTTCTGCTGATGTTGAGCGACGCGATGCTCGATTTCCTTTCCTCCGTATTTCCTCTCATAGCAGTCCACAACTGTAGAGTGTTTCCCCAGTAATCTATCCTGCAAATCTTTCTCCTTGGCCACCAGGTCCTCGACCTGTAAAAAAAAAAAAAAGAAAGAAAGAAACTATAGCAGTTGAGCATAACATGTTGTGGAGATCTAAGCACATTGAACAGAGTTAATGAATTCCAAAACCATAAAGCAATTCGTTTTCGGAAATTTTTGCTTAGTTACTTGCTATGCAATTACAATTTAGAGAGTAGAGCCTCACTATGACTCAATAGAGAAAGAATAGTGTTCAAGCAGGCAAACCTTGGGCAATATCTGGGCAGCTTGCTGTGATGATTGCAGGAATGCCAACAAAGGCTTCAGCTCTTTTGTAAGCTCTTTCAATGAAGCATCGGCAGCTTTACGAGCTACTTTGCAGGATTGGACATCCCCTGTCCTAGAAAGATCACGCAATGATGCTTCCAGTTTATCATGCATCACTAAGCATCGACTGACGATACTGTGGACCTGCTGAACAGCTGCTTGCACCTAGAACAACATAAATACCACTTAATAGGCATAATGTACTAATTTTAAATCATAATCAGAGACTGGATGGAACAACCACTCACTTCATCCCACTGCAGTTTTGCCAAATAAGAAGCAGAAGATTTGGAGATTGACATATCCACACGCATGTACACAATACAGGCAACAAAAAGGAAGAAAAACCCAGAAATCAACATCAATGGTTCCCTAAGCAGGGCGAGGCTGTTGAACTTGTAATAGACCTGCAAAATGGACAGTGATAACACCAAAATGTGAACAAGGGACATCTTGTTTTCCTTCGAATTTTATTTCGTTTTTGTTTCTTAACTTCAAAACCGCTGTATATTACTGCTGCAATAGACAAAATCTCATAAAAAGACAACTCATATTTTAATAAGATTGTATGAACTGATTTTGCATGCAACCACTCAAAACGCGCAATAGTCCAACCTGGAAATACTGATTATGTTCAGGCACAACATTGTTTTTTTCCAGTACAGCCACAGGCCTACCAGCAACATCCAGGTGAGAGAGTTTGGTCTGCAGAAAATCATACCGATATTAAATTGAGAAGGCCACTGTTAGACAAGAGAAGGTAACGATGCCAGTTCTTTCATAGTAGAAAAAGGACTGAGGCAAGAGATAATATACCTCATGCAACTGTTTTACAGGAAACGGTGTAGACACAGAGATATCACTAGAGCCCTCAGGCAAAACAACCTGTTTCACTCGCCACATTACAGATATAGAGAATAAATAATTCCACTGCAATACCAAATTGCCGAGAAATTTAAATGTAAGACCTATGCAACTACACGCATGAATTGTCATCACGTCACTGACCTTCACAATGAGAGTGTCAATGACCACGCCATTAATGGGGCTACCAAAAGTGAAGTTAAGGAAACGCTTCCCTTTCGACTGAAATAAGAAATCCCAAAGTGGCAAGCTATATCCAATGGTGAAAGAAGTTCTCCAACCACCAAACATTGGATACCTGGGCTCAATTTCCAGTTCCGTCTGAAATCATGGAAAATAAGCAAGCAAATTAGGAACAAAATTGAAACGACAAATGTTAATATATATCATTTCACGTAAAGTAAAAGTACTTACCTTTTTAGAATCACCCCATAAATGGGATGTTGAAATGTTACCAATCTCATCCCTATAATACACAAAACGAGCTCGTGGCGGCAATGTTGCAACAAGATTTTTAAAAGCAGATGCACCCCTTACATGAGGTCTGGCTTGATAATCAAGCCTGCAAAAGAAATAAGGAAAACATTAGATTAAAGTACCAAAGCCAACTAACAGAGTTAGAAAAAAAAAAAAAGAAACCATGTATTATCAGACCTGGAAAATTCCCCTTTGATTTGAGCACCTCCGTGGTTAAGATTGTAATGCTCAGTTACCTGAACATTACCCCAGTGGGAAATCTCTATCTCCCGAACCAGCTCTTGAGCAACAGCAAAGGGTTGCTTGCTCTCGAAATGAACAACAATAGGTGAGTACGAGAAGGGAGGTAGATTCTCATAGGGACCATACTTGATCTCCGAACCATGAATCTTTGTATTCTCCAACTTTGTATAGGTTTCAATCCTCGCATCAGGTAATTTAACACTTAGAGATTGGATCTTGACAGCATAAGGAGAGATAAAGTATGCACTTTCCTGAAATACTAGAAGCTGTGTATCAGCCTGAGTAATTTTCTCAGGAAATGGCTGCAAAGCGTGGGTGAAGACAGCCAAGACATCAAAAGTGAAGCTGTCCCCCTTGCCTAGTGCCTTTGGTAGAGACACCAAATAGAATGTCAAGTCCGGAGGCATGTCTTTAGGGTGGACAACCTCCACTGGGAAACTACTGAATGAATGTTTTGACTTTCCTTTCCCTTCGTTGGGTGTCACAGTCAAATATGCCAAATGCTTAACTTGGTTATCAGGGAAGGCCAACAAAACCTCCGAAAACAAACCGGTTCCGCCATTCTCCACCTGGAAACCAACCACTAGTACTTTAAAAGCCAATACAAGCTCGTATTTTTGGACTTTAAAAAGAATAAATACAAGTTCATAGTTTGGACTGTAAAAAAATAAAATAAAATAAAATTCAAGTTCATATTTTGGGCTTCAAAAATAAAAACATTTTGGACTTTAAGATATCAATACAAGTTCATTATTCATCGAAACATCATAAACACATCCAGAAAAGTCAACTTCGGACGAAACGGAGAACAAAGTTTATAGAGGAGATTAATTAGAGATAAAGTACGCACCTTGAGTGTGGAAGTGACACGAACAATTTGCGATCTCAAATCCACCTGCGACCGAAATATGTACATCGAAACAAGGTTAAATTATTGAAGAAACAAAATACATTCCAACATTAAATACAAGAAATTCAATCGAAAGTGAGCAGATCTAAGGAAGAGATAGAGGGAGAAAGAGAGCGACTTACGCGACGATCAACCTTGGAGAGGATCAGATCGGAAAGCACAGTTCCGTATAGAATCGTGAGCGTTAGCAGAAACAGATCGAACCTCGATCCCATTCTGATTCCTCAAAACCCAAAATCTCTCTCTCTCTCTCCCTCTCTCTCTCTTGAGTTCATTCGACTAAAACCACGAACTTTTCCAGCTTCGAGAGCCCTTTTGGGGACTGGCATCTGTCTCTCTAATTTTTTCAAAACGCTTGAGAAACGACGTCGTCTCATGCAACACAACTGTAGTCCCAAAATCCGTACCAGATAAATAACTGATAAAGCGATGATGTACGTAGGGTGCGTTTTTGTTCCCTAAATTCAACTGATTCTTTTAATTCAAAATTTAAGATTAGGTAGTGTTTTTGTGGTATTAATATTCGAATCCCGGTTCAAATTTGATTTGAGTTTTGAGTCCAAGATTTAAGTTTTGTCCCCTCTAAATTTTCATGATTCAAATTTAAATACAATAGCATTTTTCAGATTTTATCTCTCTAATATTTTAAAAAAAAATATCATAACTTATTCATTTGACATTCGAAAAAATAAGTCAACGACATAAGTGTGCCTTTAGAAATCGACTTCAAACTAAGCCTGTAGTTCACATAGATAGGCTTTCATTATGTTTATAATGAAAAAAAGAATAAATCAATATCATATTTTTTAATATTATAAACACTATTTTCTTATATTTATTAAACAATTAAAAAAAAAACTTTTTACACCGTCTATCTAAACACAATTTTTAATTTTATTCCTTTTTAGATTAATACTTTGACTATACATTCAAACATTAATTTAAATAACAATTTTTTATCACATAACTTAAATTAAAATATTCGAATCAACACAATTCGAATTCGTCTATACAATAA
>CAMOHE010035581.1:0-70659 GCA_946598075.1 Artocarpus hirsutus
GACCAACACGTTCCACTTTGGAAAACCACGTACAGGACATGGTATTTTTAAAAACAACCTTCCATTTTCTTTATAAAATCTCGCTCTCCCTTTCTCTTTCTCACTCTCACTCACTCTCTCTCTGTCTCCTCTCTCTCGCTTGTCACTCTCCCTCTCTTTTTTTCTCTCTCGATCTCACTCTCTCTCTCATTCTCTCTCAAAATTTTTAAAACAAAATCAACTCCAAGCCTCGGGTTAGTGGACTGATGGTTCGGGAACTTGATTTGACGACCAAAAACGCTATTCGAAGCTTTGATTCAAGATTAGTTTCAAATTTTTTAAACTTTTTCAATTTTTCTTGCATTTCAAAATCTAAGCTTTTCTAAGCTTAGAAATCTTTCAATCCAGGTTAGATGAACTTAGAATAACTAGAATACAAGCTTCGTTTCATCAAAAACGGATTTAAATCAAGATTTTTTATTTTTCTCCATTTTTCTCTATTTTTGGATTTTTCTAAAAATTTTGTTTAAAACTTGTTTTAAAGCATTAAAAATAAATCTACCATGTTTTTCTATCAATTATAATCATTACCCATGCCTGAGAATTGAGAAAATAGGCTAAAATTGAAGATTTGGGCTCGAGGAGGCCGAGACCCGTGCCTAAAAAATTCTAGAATTTTTTCAGATTGACAGGCCAAACTTTGCATTCGACAGGCCGGATTCATGTGTTCGGCAAGCCGGATTCATCCGATCGGCAGGCCGAACCTAGAAAAGTTCAGCCGATCGGACTTGGTTTTTCGACAGGCCAAACTGTGCAGTTCGGCCGGCCGAACCAGGGCGACCGACAGGCTGACCAAGCATGATGAAATTTTATGATTTTTCACCCTTTTTTATCGTTTTGAACCCCGATTGAAATTTCAACTTTGTAAAAATGATTTTGTAAACCTAAATGGCACACTATGACACCATGAGATAATTTAGTAACATAGGATATCTCAAGTTAGATACTGATAAGCTAAGTTATTATACATATAAGGTTGTACGTGGATCTGCGGAGCTAACGTATAGCGGACTGAGATTACAGTATGGGACACCGACACGAGTATCGAGGTAGGACTTCTGCCCCTTTCCTTTGGTAACCTGATTTAAAAATGATTTTTTGGCCAAGAAGGGACTTTTATCAAATGTTTTCAATGATTAATTGAAAGAAGATTTTATTAACTGATTTTATAAACAGTAGAATTGAGGTGATTTTTTATAACAAACCTCATAATGAATGTAAATGATTATATTTGGTAAAAAGAGACTTTAATAATCATAGAAAGATATATATAATTATGTTTAAGGGCATAATGTCATATCAGAAATTGGATCATGTAGTGCGCAACCTTGGGGGCAGGTCCTGAAATCCAGCTGGGCCACTACGGTGGTGATTTACATATAGTTTGCCCAGGAAAAGAAAATGATATTTTTCTGGTCGACCTATTTAAACTTTTTTTTTTGGTAAGGAAAGCTTTTATTAAATTTTCATCTATTTATTTGCCTGTTCTAGTTCGTTTTCTACATATTTATTTGATTAATGAAATTTCTTTTAAAGTTAAATATTTTCAAATTATAGTCCTACTGAACATTTCGCTCACGTTTTATTTGTTTTAAAATCTTACCCCTAGGTGGATATCAGCTTATGATCGGAGAAGAGTCCGCTGACCGGACTTGTGATCAGTAGAAGATTTGGGTAGGTTGTATTACAACAATTCAAGGCATGTAAAGTTTTAACTTTCTCTTTTATTTTAGATTGTGGTTATATTGTAATATTGTCAGTACAGTGTGTGCGCATAAGATGTGGGTCAGTGGGACCCATTCTCGCCTCACCTTCTATTTAATTATTACATTATTTTATTATCTTCTCATCGCTTATTTTATTTTCTTATTTTATTTGTTTGAATATCATAACTGCTTGCTTTAAATAAACTTTTTAAAAGTATCATATTTTTATTTATAAATTTAATTCTAAAACATAGTTTTTAACTAAATCTATATTTAATTAACTCAATTAATCTACTACATCACCTACTGTACTCCGGGCGTGACAGTAAACGGTTTGAAGTTACTTTTGCTATGATGAATATTTAGCGGTCTAAGTAATCTAGAAGAACCCACGATCGATATTTGACCATGAAATAAGTACTTAATAACTTATAAGAAAACATGTTTAATTGAAAATTTTCATCATTAATCTCATTTCCTTTTCCACCCAAAATAATTATATATTATAATAGCAATAATGATGACGATCGTGATTTTTAGACGAGCGAAGGAAATTAAGCGCCAAGTTGACGAAAGACGTGGCAACCGAGTCGCAAGTGGATGGCTAGCTGCCAAATTTTGCTAATGAATTGTGATTACTTTTAAAGATTATCAGTCAATCAAATATATTAAGATGTAATATTAAATTTCACCAACTATTATTATGTCCGATCACAGATCGAGTAATTCTGAGAATATTAACTCATCCGTGAAGTGGTTCCTTTTTGTTTACGAAATATCTATGTAGATAGACTGACACAGGCGTGTCCTATCCTAAAGTTTAGGATTAAAGCTAAAAATAAAAATAAAAAAAAAGCTCCTTTTTCACTCAAGCACGGCTACTCAACCTGAATGAGAAAGAGCTTGGGCCCCACACAGGGGTGGGCCCTATTAGGGTGGGACCCACATGGACCCACCCTTGTGAGGGGTTGGGCTGTAGTCCGTTGGAGCTGATAAGGGCTTTTCTTTTGATACCCATAATACCAAAACATCTTTTAGTACTACTGCCAAATCATCTTTTAACAGCAAAACACTCTCTCCAAAAAAAAAAAAATTAGTACTAGTATTCTGGTCTTTGCTTGTCCTCTAGTTTTGTGCCTATGTAGTAGTGGTGGTGTTTTGTGGTAAGGTGTTGTGATTCTAAATCAAATTTTCATTAATTAAAGAGGGATAAAGAAGGAGTATTATATGGGCTTGTCTTTTGCTATGTCGAAGTACTTATTTTTTGTACCAGTAATATCGGTGTTTTTTATAGTTACGCCTTGTATCGCAACATTGTCTGTTGAGTGAATGAAAATTTTCCATTCAAAAAAGAAGGAGAAGTTGTTGAACAAAAAGGCTTAAAGAGGCCAAATTGTGCAAGGTTTGCAACGTACGCCAAACCAAACCCATCATTTGAACACACATTTAGCAATATATATATATATATATATATATATATAAAACGAAAACAACTAATTTGGCAGCTCAAATTAATAAAGAATTTAAGCCCGTGCGTACAGGCAAACGGTTGTTGAAGAAACACGTGACTCTACACGTGGATTGATGTAATCATGCCATTTGGCAGAAAAGGGTGCTCGTGACTACATGTCAACTCCAAGCGACCCCTTTGCTTTGGAGCTCTAATTTTCTTTCCCGTGATGTCGCCACTATAAAGCCTCTCGGTTTGTCCTGTTTTATTTGACAGCCTTTGAAAAATATAGTTGAAATTGTTGGTTAAAACTAAAACAATATAACATATAAAAGCTTCCCTTTTGTTGTACATTATCAAATTAGAACTATATAGATTGTAATGGTTAAAACTACACGCTCCTACCTTCCTTTCACTTGTAATCTGAATTAAAAACACCACTACTGTAAAACATACTAACCAAGCAAAAATAGAGATGATGGAAGATTAGAGGATTTTGAGTACCGACACAGGAGTTGATTGGCTGGTGCTTTTGAAGGCTTTAATATTCAAAGGTCCATTCTTTTGTATAAAAGTTGGTTAAGCCATAATATCTCTTATGTGTGGGCCGGAGGGAAGCAACAACGATTTCGGTGAAAAGCCCGACTAATTGTGGGGTACTTGAAGGAGCAAATGTAGGCCATGATAAGAAGCCCAATAACTGTTGCATTCTTTTTCTCAGTTGAGAAAATTACTTGTTATTTCACATTCTTAAGTGTTTATTTCTGTGGTGTTTAAGAAGGTGAGTTAGAACCAAAACGTTTTGTTGCTATAGTGTAAAGAAAAAGTATACTATAATGTAAAGCTCTCACATGTTATATAGTGATTTCAACTAAAATTTGCTCTAACAATTAGTTCTAGCCAATGCTTTCAAACACTCTATTCGTTTAAACAAATTTTATTTATGCCACACTTAAAATAATTATGCTATACTATCATTCATACTACATACTTAAGTTATACTACGATTGAACATGTGCAATGTTTATTATAAAAAATAAGCTTTAAAAATAACAGTTATAAAAATTCTCCCTTTTTTGCCCTTTTTCAGGAGGAGGAAGGAAGTAGTTGTAAGGGTGCAATTTAGTCAGGCCTAAAATGCCGATGGGCCCAGGTGGCCCAACGTTGAAACTAATTGAATTGGTCGAATAAAATCAGTCCAATCGAATTAATGATTCGTATGGTTCGATTATTTTGCGTGGTTGGAGGCATTTAGTTCTGTTGATTGTTCAGGATAATTTATACTTAATTCCCAAGTCTTTGTTCGACTGGATCGATCGCCATGAGTTGACGGTTACTAGCACGAGCTGACGGTTATAACACATTTAGTCATGAACCGAAACGTATGTGAGACGTGATTCTTGCAACCTATTACCAACCAACACATGTCCCACTATTGCAGTTACTTACAGTACATTATCCCACTCTGCCATACAGTTGAGAGCCACAATTCTGCCTTATCCTCTATATAAAGGGATGGTCGTTTCATTGTATGATATACAAAAATAGATACAAAAACTTTGCCTATTTGCTTTCTCATATATTCCTGCTCTTTTGTAATCTGTATTCAAAATATTATAGTACATTATAATAGACGTAGTTTTTCAGTAACAGAGTGAACCATTATAAACCCTGCGTTTGATATTCTTATTTTTACAGCATTATTTATTATGTCTATTACACCTAGCTTTACACGTTTACTCGAACTAATAGGTCCAATTAACGGTAATTTGAGGGCCCGAGTTCTTTAAACAGAATTCTAACAAACTAAATTAGTATTTTCGTATTTGATTGTAGATAAACCATCTACAGTAGTCATTTTTGAAAGAAGAATAATAAAACAGTTTAATTTTGGGGAAATTTTTAGTAAATAGGAGGAATGAGTAAATTTCTTAAATGAGATATTTACTGCACATTAAAATACTTTAAATAGCCACAAAGGCTTTAAAAACCCTAGTGAATCATTTCTGGTTTGTTTGATGCGTGGGTTTAGAATGGTGTGGTATAAAACTTTATGGTTTAAACTATGCGTTTTAAAATACATGGTTTAAACGGTGATTTTGAACTAGTATTTAGAATGCAAAGGTTTAAAACAAGAATAAAATATCACATCAAGTTGAAAATAAGAACTGGTATATAGAAAATCATGGTTTATGAAAGGAAAACAAAAATAAAAATAGCTTTCACAGTAAAAAATAGTTCAAACCTTATGAACTTGGGGAAGGGAGGGCAAAGTTTGAATTTTAAGAGTTTTTGCTAGTTTAAAACTGCCTCTATGTTTTGAATTGATCTCAGTTATTACTCCATTAAACGTCAGTTTGAACCGTCTTTATAATTTAAAATACCTTAAATAGTTTTAAACTTAAGTACCAATCGGACTAACATTTCCTTAATTTTTTTTCTCTTTCTTTTCCTCCTCCTCCTCTCTCCTCTTGTTTCATCTGAATCGAAAAATACATGTCTCCGACCAGCGCAATGACAACAACAATTTCACGAGGTTGCGCAAGGACGACGAAGAAGTCTTGTTGTAATCATGAATCCTATATGAATAAAATATTATTAAGTAAACAATAGTTATCTCTGATATGGTAGATATATTATTTACTAAGTGAAATAAATGATTAGGATAATTCAAGTCTAATAATTTATTTAATTAATAATTTTTAAGGATTTTAATTAAGAAATTAAATTATTATGTATTATTAAATTTTGGATCTCAAAATACTGGCTTCGATTAATGAACAAAAGCCAATCTTACTAATTATAGTGAAAATTTCACTATTAGTTGTAGTAAATAGGGCATTTACTACATTAAGATTTAAAACAAACTATTTGCTATAATTTCTTTTCTTCTTTTTTTTTTTTTTTTTTCATTCCATTGATTTTGCGACCACGTACGTAGCCCATGCCAATTTGTAGCTACCTTTTTTGTTTTTCTCTAGACTTTCGAATTTTGTATTTTTTCGTAATCCATGCTAGTCTTTCGTAGTACACTAGACTTTCTTTCACCTGTAAAAACAATATATATCTTTAACATTAACATCAATATAAAGAATAAGTTTTCACGTGCTGCTCACACAGAGCAAACGGCGAAACATTTTTTATTCTTGGTCTTTTTCTCTCATTTTCTTTCTTATTCTTCTATTTTTTTAACATATATATTTATTTTTTCTCATTCTTATCTTATTTTCATACATATTTTTTTTTTCCTCAATTTTTTACTCATCTTTCTTGTTAAGACGCTTGATACGCATGCGTGAAGTGCTTTTCGACCAGTATATATATAGAAGGTTGAATCACTAAATCTTTCACAATTCTGAGTTATATAAATGAAAATGATATATGATTATATTAACCCCAAAGAAAAAGATAAAGGAGGTCAAGATTATTTTGTCACAAGCTGTGTTCGCGTTTCATGTTTCAACATTATATTACTTGGAAACTTATTATTTTCCAGCACTATTTCTTGACCAACCTGATTAATTAAGTGCTGCTGTCAAAGATCAGTGACTGTGTGCGCTAATTAGGAAATACTTTTTAAAACACGAGGAAAGATATATAATAAGATAAAAATAGAGGTACTAGAATGTATAATATGCCTTTTTCTGGAGTCCTAAGAGCCTAAAATATTGCTTTGCATGAGAGAATCTGGCAATAGGAAGAACCCGTGAACAAGGCGTGGCCCACTTGGCGTTTTCGTGAATAATCATATGATGCCCCTCTCTCTCTCTCTCTTCCCTTGTGCATGCAGAACAAGAGTTATAATAAGCAAAATCAAATTCAAAAGAAGCAACAAACAGGTGAAATAAGACCACTGTAGTCAGGTATATGGCCATCATTAACTTCATGTGCACTTTCAGTTTTCCTGAAATAAAGTTAAAAATAATTCCCCGTATTGTTATTTGGATTTATCAGCTTTGACAAAACTCTCTCCTTTTTCTCTCTTTCAACGTCAAATAAATAGGTCTTACAATGTTTCGTAGTAAAATTTATGGGGCATTAGTGTGGGCCTGTTTGGTACAAGTTTCTTGGACATTTCCTAGGTCTAAGTGTTTATTTCAAAAAAAAAAAAAAAAAAAGAGGAAAAAGGGGGTTGGATGTATTTTTAGAAGAATTTCAAGTCAAAATCATAAAATGTAACATCCAGGTAAGAAAGTTCTTCCAAGGAGATGAAATAGTATCTCAACAAGATTTTATAACTTCAGTCTGATGTTTGTGCTATAAATTTTCAGTAAGTTAAATATTATTTTTGTCTAACCTCTTTCACAGTGTTTCAAGCTTCTGTTAATTATGTAAAAGTTAAGCAAAAAATAGTTAGCCCTATTTTTCTTTTCAGTAATTTACAGTCAATCAAGTTATAGTCTTTTCTTTTTTAAAGGATCAAGATCTATTTTTGTGCTATATCCAACAAATATGAACCCCTATTTTCAGGTCTATCAATTATGTGCTCGATGTTCTATCTTAAGAAGACACAACAACTTACATGATATGTAATTATAATTGCTTTTATTAATTATTAAGGTGACAATAAGAAATTTTCATTATTCCTTACTTCCTTGGCTAAAACATAATTCATTAACACTGTTACTAAAGCGGCTTTCTTACCAGATACCCCTACTATATGTCTAGAAAAACCTAATTACCACGTAGGTGCAAGGTCTTTCTCCGGAAGGCACCCCTTGAGTAGGGTTCTGTCTTTGATTGTTAAATTTTTTCTGTAAATTTGACAACTAAAAGAGAGATATATACTTATAGGTAGGTTATTTTTTCACCTACCGGAGCAATTGCCATACATGTAAACCCATGATATTTAAATTGATGCCAGGCTGAAAGATGAAAACATCTTTAGCTTTAATTGTTTGCCTTCTTACATAAATTGATTGGGAAAACATCTTTAGCTTTAATTGTTTGCCTTCTTACATAAATTGATTGGGACGTAATAAGTTCTGTCTTTTGAAGTACACTTAAATTAATTGAAAGAAATAACATAATCAAATTGATTAATCAAGTAAGAATTATGATCTTAAATAATCCGAAAGTACGGCGGAAGTACTAAATAATTATATACACATTAATTAATGTTCCAACACCTTAACGAGATGCAACTTTTAGGGTGGTTTTTTTTATTATTATTGATTTGAGGTGAATATTGTACTTTGCATCTCTGTTTGCCCTAAAGGTGAACCAATATTGAAGCATAAATTTCATCTTATCCGAAAAGAAAGGAACATCTATGAATCTCACTCAAAAAGCTCCTGCATATTCAAAAGATCATTTAGATGATCAAAAGAAAACCCACATAGGATTCCCAAAAGGAATATAATATTTCATGTTTATAAGAGCATTCATAATCATTAAGTGATCAGCATATGAAGCCCACCAAAATTTTCTGATTTCAGACGATTGATCCTATTTTCCTATACACCTAAGCCTTATTCATTAATGGGGTTTGGTTTTTGCATGATTTGCTTCCATTTTGTTTTAAGGTCACGCGGACTTCAAAAGGGGAAGGGAATATCTCAAATTTAGTACTTGCAAAGACAGTTTAAACCATAAAGGTTTGAGAGGTTTTGAGCAAGGTATTTGCTGATTTTGGTGATCATTAAAGGAGGACAAAGTGGACAATTTGTCTGTCTAGTACGTGCATATGGCTTTCAATTTGGGTTTGGAATAAATAAAGTTAAGAAAAAGGAAAGAAAAAAAAAAGAAAGAGGCCTTCCCAAGTTCCCCCTTCGGTGGGGTTTCCTTGAGCACTTTCACCGTGCACTACAAAAGAAAGAGACAGAAAAAAGGAACTAAATAGGGCGAATTAAATCCTCAACTATATTGCGCAAACCCCAAATAATAATTCAAAGATAACTTGAAAAACTGAAGAAGATCAGGAAAGAGAAAAAAAAAAAAAAGGAAGGAAAGTAGATGGATTTTTATGTGGGTTGTGTGGTAAATAATCCAAGTTTATAAGTTAATTTTAAGAAAAGACAGTGTTACAGACAAAAACAATGAAAATTAAAGAAAGTGAGAATGCTTATGTTTCATCAAGCAATATGTGTGTGTGTGTGTAAGTACTTCAATACTTGCACGTAAAAAAGAGAGATTAAAAGATGGATTTGGAAGATCCTTAAAAAACTGAACGACAGTACAGGTTAGAAAGTATACACAAATAAAAAATTGTCACGTTTTCATTTTAGGGAACTCGTCACATAATTGTAAGATTTTTTTTTTTAGGCAAATTGTAAGGATTTTGAAGGTTAAATCTACTTATAATTTTATTAAGATTAAAAAGTATACGTAAAATTGGCAGAATTTTCAGACAAATCAGCAGAATTTTCAGACAAATCATCAAGTGATTAGAAATAAAACTCTATTCTCTATACATAAAATATTTTTAGGAAAATTTCCATAGACATTTTTTACTTACTTTTCATTAATGATACGTATGTTTAAATGGGGTATATTTTAAACAAATATTATAAATAATGCCCTAACACAACTTTTTTAAGTGTAATATGAATAGACTAAATTTTTCAAATGTAATATAATATGCAATTTTTAATTTCTCCTCTCTTTTTTTAATTCTTATAGTAAAACTCTTATTGTTTTTCGTTATCATATAGTGTATATATAAATGTAAAGTAGCATGTGATTTGAGTCAATCAATGGATCAATCATGTAGGTTGTGGGATTTTAGAAAAAAGCCTTTTGAGTATTATAACTTAAGGTCTCTCTTTCTCTGGCACTCTCTCTTTGCCTTTTACCATCCCCACAATATATATATACATATATATATATATGTAGCTTTTTTTTAACATTCTCTTTCACCTAAACCCTACTCTAATAAGCAAGACCTCCTTTGAATATCATTTTCCATTCAAATCAAGGGCCTTTAAAGTTTGGGTGTTTTATTACAGGAACAAAGGAAAAGACAGAAAGTGCCAACGTCAGACTCTCAAAAAGAAAAAAATAATAATTAGAAAGAATATTATATATTAATTTGCTGAATCAAGTGGTGTTTTGGGATTCTTCCTCGTCTTTGCTTGGCCCCTCTCTCTCTCTCTCTCTCTCTAACCTTTACAGAATTCTTAGCTTTCCTTTTTTTTTTTTTTCCCTTTTTTAACCTTTTTTAGTCATATTATTTTCGTCTTTTCAATTTCCAAACCCTCTTACTCTTCCTCGGTCTGCCACAATAATCATAACCCTCTCTCTTTGTACTGTGTACACAATTATCTACAATACACTACTACTGTACCTTTTCATTTTCTGTCCCTCTCCCTGCGCACATAAATAGATAAAAGGAGAGGGTTATTGGGTAGTGAAGTCAGGTCCTGAGAGAATACCAAACCCCAAAAAAAAAAAAAAAAAAAAAAAAAACACAAAGAAAAAAAGAAAAAAAGAAACCCCATCTGAATATTGTATGTGATCTTTCCATGTTGGATTGCATGGATGAGAGCAGCTCCTAGCTAATTAGAAAGAGAAAGAGATCTAGAGAGAGATTGGAAAAAGATAATTAATATATATATATCTCCCTTATGGGGTTGCAGAGTTGTTCAGACAAGCAATAGCAATCCATGGCCTTTGGATAGCGACTTGGAGAATAACCCATCATCATCTTCGTCGTCATCGTCATCTCTTCATGAGATATATATTTTTTATTTTTTATTTTTTAACTTTTTTGTTCTTTTACCATCCAATAAACGATGCCTTTCTGTGACTGGCTATATCATGTGTCCAAAGCTGGGATTCTCTCTATAATACTACTTCTTTTGGGGCAGCCCTTATTTTTTGTAGTCTTCCCTGTTGTTTTTTGAGATAGGTATACAAAAGTGGGGTAGTTCTTGAAAGAAAGTGTGGAAGGAAAAAAAAGATCTCTTATTACAAACAAAGAGATATTATCAGAGTGCCCCAGAAGGGTGTTTTTATGTTTTCTTTTTTCTTTTTACTTTTTTGTTGTTGTTGTTGTTGTTGTATTTGTTTTTCTCTCCTTGGAGTTTTCTTACCATTAAGCAGGTGGCCAAATGTTTTCAGCAGCCATGTCCAATTCAACTTCTTTGTCTACTGAGGAAGCTGCTAGTGTTTCTTCTGGTACAAGAGTCCAGGATTTTGGTGGACTATTCAATCCAGTAATCTCAACCCTTAATTCTCCTCATGATCATCACCATCAGCAGCAGCAGCCACAGAAAATCAAGAAGAAAAGAAACCTCCCCGGAAACCCAGGCATATATGACTTTATTTCTTTTCTTTTCTTTTTTTTGTTTTTTTCTAATTAGATTTTTTCATGATCTTATAATAATACTTTTTATACATATACATATATTTATATAATAGACCCAGAAGCTGAAGTGATTGCACTGTCCCCAAAGACCCTTTTGGCCACAAACAGATTTGTTTGTGAGATCTGCAACAAGGGGTTTCAGAGGGACCAAAACCTTCAGCTCCACAAAAGAGGGCACAATCTTCCATGGAAGCTTAAGCAAAGGAACAGCAAGGAGGTAAAGAAGAGAGCTTATGTTTGCCCTGAGCCAACCTGTGTTCATCATCATCCTTCAAGGGCTTTGGGAGATCTCACTGGGATAAAGAAACACTACTGCAGAAAACATGGAGAGAAGAAGTGGAAGTGTGAAAAGTGCTCAAAGATTTATGCTGTTCAATCCGATTGGAAGGCTCATTCTAAGATCTGTGGCACCAGAGAATATAGATGTGACTGTGGAACCCTTTTCTCCAGGTACATCCATTCACATTAATTCAATATCCCTTTTTCCTCAATTTTTTAAAATGTTTTTGTTCAATATTAACCTAGTTAATTCTGTCATTTATTAAGCTATTTATTGCATTGGTGCCAGAAAAAAAAAATGGTTGGTCTTTTTTCAAAATTGGGATGTCTCTGGCATGTCATCATAGTGGGGGTCTAATAATTTGTTTCTTTTGTACTAGTGATTATTAATTGGGTGTTTTTTTGTTCTTGCACAAGTGTGGTAAGTTCTGCATGGAATATATATATATGTGTGTGTATATATATATATATGAATGTGTATATATATATCCGGTGCTTTAAATGTAGTGGCAGCTTGCACTGAAATAGACACCACAAATGCCAGTGTCTGTTACTGCGGACATTGCAAGAGAAACTGAAAGCAATATCTCTGAAAATCTGCACCTGCCATATATATTCATGTTCTTGAATTACACAAAATATATATATATATATATATATGAGAAAAAGCAGCTAGTCTTTTGTTTCATACGTTGTCTCTTCGTCCCTAATATATTCTAAAAAGCAGTTCGATTTTCATACATATTGTCATTGTCAAACTTCAACAAATTTTCTCACATTTGGAACTTGGAATCAATTAACACAATTTTTAACAAGTTATTTTATTGTTCTACCATTAATGTCCCTTATTAATTATGGTCAAAATTCAGTCTTTTTTAGTAGGGTAGAGTTTTTATATTATTCCTTAATTGGTTTTTTTGTAAGGATTGTGACTGCAGTCTCGAAAAACAATGATGGAGATCTGCTCTTGTCCAAGAAAAAGTTAAAGAAAGCCTATCTAATTACTTTTGGGGTTCCATCGTTGAGAAAACCCGTGACATCTTTTTTTTTTGGGGGGGTTTTTTGGTGTGGTGGTGGTTTTATATGGAGAGTGTCATTATTTACATTCAGAGAGCACAGAAACTCTGAACTTTTTCATCATTATAAAAACTGATAAATCTGAAAACATATCTGATTTGGTAAGCTGCTTTTGCTCATTATCAGGCGAGATATGTTTGGGTTTTTGCATTCTTTCTCACTTTCATGTATCCTTGTGTCATTCATGCACGAGTCCCACCTTCAAAAGACTTAAAGCAATAGCTAGTCTGGTCCATCTTAATTTTCTCCGTTTACCAAAATTACGGGTCATATATTTCTTGACATATTATGCATGCATAAACAAACGTTTAATCTTCTATCATTATATACATAATAATTATTCACCATCATTTATATATCTTTAGACATTTTCCCGCCACTTTCTTTTGGGCATGCTGTTCATATGCAATATTCTTCGCCCATGCAATTCACATGCACGACTTCGGCATTGACGACCCTTTTAACTTTTAGCTCATCAAGTGACAAATTAACCAAGTAAAAGATACATACACTCCCTTCTCTCATTACATTGTACATGCTGCAATATACACATGCATGCAAAAAAAAAAAAAAATGGAGCCCATATGTCATAAGTGTCTCCTTTTTCTTTGCCTTCTAGAACCATCGCATTTTTCATTCTACTCCAATATTGCAGTTCAACTTCTTGTATAATGTATAGAGCTATAAACTATTTAAATAAACATTTCTCTTTATATCCTCCACGCACATTTGCTTCTCATTCTTGAAAACGTTCAATATTAAGTTTATGCTATACAACAACAGAAGAAAATTGATAACATTTAATGGTCCGTACAATACCAAATACCACAGACCTTTTCTTTTCATATCCTAGCAAAGAATAAGGGCAATCTAGGTAGCAGTCTTCAACTAGTTCTAACTATGTATATTGTGTTATATTTTTTTTTTATATTTTTGACAGGAAGGACAGCTTCATAACCCACAGGGCATTCTGCGACGCATTGGCTGAAGAAAGCGCAAGACTCTCTGTAAACCAGTTAGCCACCAATACTACCACAAACCCTCTCATCACCATCCATCCTCTCTTCCCTTTCCCTAATAACAATGCTTCCCATTATCATCATCAACACTTCCCAAACCCACCACCACCCTTTCAGACTCCTCACACTCACAACACCATTTCATCATCTCTTAACAGCATCAATATCCCTAATAATTGGGACCCACCTCACAACAACCCTAGCCCTAGCAACCACCACTACCACCATCTTCTTCATCCTCATCAGAATATCATCGTCAAGCCAGAAGAACACGACCACCACCACCACCGCGACTTCCAAATCCCACCTCCGCCGCCGTCCACGGCGGTGTTATTGCCACCCAAACAACAAGCTTCTACCTTGCCGAGCCTCCACGTGGCGTCGCAGTCTGCTTCCACGTCAGCGCACCTCTCGGCCACTGCGCTCCTCCAGAAGGCCGCCAGCGTCGGCGCCCAGCAGGCAGCGGGAGGAGGCCACATGGCAGGGCTGGCTGCGCCGAGCGAGCTACTCGCCACGTGGCAGAAGAGTGACAGGCTCACCAGGGACTTCCTGGGCCTGACAGCCGCCGATCATAGCAACGGCAATGGTGGTGGGGGGGCCGGGGGGCATGGTGGTGGTGGTAGTATGGGGCATGGAGCCGTTGACATTAGAGTAAGCGTAAAGGACGTGCTAACGTACGCCGGGGGAGTGGAGTTCGCGGCTTATAATCATGATCAGCGGGATGCTGCAGGGTTGCTGTTGAAGCCGCAGGGATTTGGCTTCGCCGCCTCCTCCGAGGCGTGGAGTGATTGTTGAAAGAGTTTAAGCTTGGAGGGGTAAAATGGTAAATTGTACTTTTTCATGTATCGTGACAGAAATACCCCTTCTCATGAGGAAATAACAAGAGGGAAAAAAAATGGTTGGAAAAAAAACTTAAAAAAAAAAAATCCTCTTTTGTGTGCTTTTCATCTGTGACGAATATTTTATATTTTATATTTTATATTGTGTATTCTTTTTTATTTTTTTGGTTTCGGGTTCTTATTACCGAATTAAAATGCTTAGCTTAGTTGTTGTTTTTATTACCACTATAGTACTAGGTCTCTCTCCTTCACTCTTTACTCTCTCTCTCTTAGTAGTTCCAAGAATTTGTTTATCTTGTTCTAACCAAGCAGACGTACGTTAGGTGAAGATAATAATGTCTTCTTGTAATATTTCGTAAGAATCCAAATGTCACGTGCAAAATAGCCCCTCGGGAGTTCTTTTCAATATTCTTGAAAGTTATTATGCCACATCGTTATAAATTTTGTTCCAAATTGAAATTAATTAACTTAATTAAATATGTTTCTGTATATAATTCTATCAATTATTAAATATTAATATACTAGTGCTTCTTCTTTTTGGGCATAAATAATAATGTACGGAACGAAAAGTATATATATTGGACGCTTCATTATAATTATGGTTAATATGACTATCACTGAAAAAATATTGAACACTGCCCTTTGTTCTCAGCAATAATAATTGATGCATGAAGCTTGATCGGCAACCCCACATTGTCCATGTTACTTTCAATGAATGTGTTATGCATTTGGCAGATTTATTTCGTCCTTCCCAATCTTCTTCTTCTTTTTTCGTGTTATTTAATATAAACTCTATATATATATATATATATATATATACACTTTGTACCTTCAAGCAGCCAAAAGGAAGATGAGTGGAAAAAAAGGTGATCGATACTATATGTACATTTTTATACGGTTTGCTGAGATATTTCGAATATGCTCTTGTGGATATATTCTAAGGCCGTTCAAAAATACGGTAAGAAACAAAGGAAGAGGAAGGAAAAAAAAAAAGTGATCTATCTTCTTACATTTAGAGCACTTTTATATAACTTTTGTGAGACTCAATTTAATAAGTACATTATCTATTAAATTAAGGTTTATGTTTTTTTAAGTAACAAAGCTCTAACCCAAACGGATGAAAAGAAAATATACATTTTACGAGGCTTGGTGAGATATTTCCAATACGATTTCATGAATATATATTTTAATTGTTTCTGTTAAAAAAAAGTGTACAAATTTATTTATGTACTAATTAGAAAACAACAACAAAAGGGACTTTCAAATGCAGGACCACAAGCTAGCAGAATCCATCTCAGTTCTGTACACGTATGACATAATATTATACACACACATGACGATTGAACTAATTTCCCATATTCTTTTGCCTACGTAATGAATTAGTACCCATATTGAGGAATTGAATACAAGATTCTCTGCATGGAATACAATTACGCTAGAAAGTACGATCTCCTTAAGTAAATATATATTGGCCCCAAAAGAAATAATAGAATATGGAGTACTATAAAGAGAGAGAACACGCAGTGTGGCATGTAGAATAGCTGAAAAGCAAATTATTAAATTAGATAAGGTTAAAGGACAATATGAGAGGACTGAAAAAAAAAAAGATTAATAATTTAAAAAAAAAATGAGGTGAGCATGTCGGTTGAAGGGCCCATACCTTGTACTCTTGGGATTGACGTACGTGCCCTTTGTTGTTGACAGCGATAGCCTGAATTCGATAATTAATTAAAACCCTCTTTTGGAATTATGACGACCCATAAATTAATTACCACAACATGTTATAATGCCATCTTATGACTTGTGACTTGCCTAAGCTGACTTAGGTTGTCATTAATTTCCATAAATGCGACGTGTCTCCGGTCTTTCTCACCCTCAAGTTTCTCCTCTCTTTCGTCCCAAAGACTAATATATGTTCACTTTAAATGTATATACTTTAGTTTATATCATTATTTTTTTTAAGGGGAGTTTGTATCATTATTGACTATAAAATGACTAATTAAGTGTTTTTTTTTTCATCTCTGAAGTAATTTATTCTTCTAACTCAAATTATCTTTTCAATTTCGGTGTCTAAATTTATAGTATATAGCCAACCAAATCATGTCAAATCATTTAAAATTTTAAAATATTTTTTAATTAGTATTTTTATTTTTTAAAAAGTTTTGAGTCTATTGATAATGCAATATGATTGGTTAAATACTATTAAATACACTAAAAATTAGACCAACCATCTGAATCTTATTCCTCCCTCTCAAAGAAAAGTTGGAGATGGCTGGAGTATTATAGGGTAAAAGAAGATGTCATTGCATGTGCAGCTTTGATTTAGACAAAAACCTAAGTCCAAAGAAATTTCCAATGTGAAAATCACTTATTTGTTTCTTATGAGAATACTTGTCAATTCGTTCACATTAATTACGAAACCTCACAACCAATCACAATGGTAGTAGCTAGTAGGCAAGTCCGTGAGACAGAAACCAAAAAAATTTATAATCCTAGTAATTTATCATTCTAATATTCGTATTCCTAGGATTAGTAACATATATATTTACATATTTAATGATTGGGATTTATATATCTAATGACAGGACCCTAGCTATATATCTAGGTTTAATTACAAGGTCAAGTAGGGAATAAATCAAACGGCAAATATTAGGTATATGATTAAATAAATTCAAAAGAGATATCTAGAGAGAGGTCATTATCGCTGTTAATTGTTATGCATTTACCGAAGAATGTTATAAAAGAGGAAGTCATTTTCAGCTCATATGATGACCACGAGAGCAGCAACTATATTGGGCAATCTAGAAGACTGAATATTAAAGCACCTCACTTTTCTTTTCTTTTCTTTTCTTTTCTTATACATTTCTTTTCTAGTTTATAATTTCTATTCAATTTTAACCTTTCTTTGCAAACATGTTATATTCTAATAAAAGAGTGTTTCTTATTACTTTAAATTGATTTCTTTGTGAGTACTAGAAATTGCATGATTTTCAAAGGAAACTTAGCCTTTTATAAAGAGGTTGTAAGCGTGAGTAGAAAGGGAAACTAAGTTGATGCTGTTACGTATTTTTGTGCTGAGTGTGGTGGTGGTCCGGGAATTAGCTATAGTGATCAACCTAAAGAAAAGAAAAGAAAAGACAAGAAAAGAAACAAAGAAGAAAATAAAAGATCATAAAATGTCAACGGCTATGGAAAAGATGCTCAATTGAACTTTGAAAAATTTGGAAAACACAATTCTCAGTCTTCTTTTTACTTGATTGCACTCTTTATCAATTTCTGTGCACATTCCCCACAGACAGCCTTCCGTGGGCTGTTTTAAGCTGCAATGTTACATGTATTGACTTAAACTTCACATAATTGAGGTGCTGCTTCCTTGCTCTAAACAACCATCAATGGCATGTCCACAGATCAGATTAACCATGCTCAACGAGCAGAAATAAACCCATAAAAAAGATACATAAAATATACCACTCATTGACATTACATTATGCTAAAGCTTCTTTAATCCTAAAAGGCTCGTCCAAAAGGTCAATTAGTTAATATTTACTCAGTGTTGATCAGATATTGACATCACATGTCTAATTTTTAGTGTTACATATAGTGTCTTAATGATCATATTATAGCAAGTCATTTAAAGAAATACATATAAATGTTAAATAAACGTTTTAAATTTTTTAATAATAGAGCATAATATGAGTGAACACTATTTCAGATACTAAAATTAGATAAAAGATTTGAGTCCGCTAATCTATGTTGAGATGTAGATCAAAAGCATCTAAAGGTGGTGGTGAGGAATAATGGTTAAACCCATGCATCTTTTGCAAAGCTTAATGGATGACCAAAATTGTTTCCCCACAAGGCCACAACTTTGTATATCCACTACGAGAGAGAGAGAGAGAGAGAGAGGCCTAGGGATTAACGAAAGTATGCTTGGGTGGTTATGGTATATCCGAGCTTTTAGAAAGTAAATAAGTTTGTTGCAGGGTTAAGGTACAAGACATGCCATTTTGCCTATAGAAAAAAAGACACTCTTTTTATCTTCTTCTGCTGCACAACCAGACAAACTAAAAGCTTCCCTCCGATTCCCTCCTCCTTTCTTTTCACAACTTACTTGCATATGTCATCTTCCACGAGAGAATCTTGCCTCCACAAAACTTCTTTTTCCCATCTTTTCTTCCCTTCCAGTCCTAATAATTATCAAGCCCTTCTTTTTCTATGCTTCTTTATCCTTTTTCCCCTTCTTCTGCAAATCACTTCAAGTACTCCTGCTTTTCTGCTTTCCTCATTGAATATTATTAGACAGATATAACAAAATCCAAAATCAGATTATGTTCCAAACTTCCAAAGACAAAATCAATGGGTTCTCTCTTTTTTTTTTTTTTTTTTTCCTTCTGATAGTTGCTTCTTCTTCTACTCTCTTCCCCATCAATTCTATCCGATTGAAAACTACTATGAAAAGAAAAAAAGAGGATAAACATGAGAGACAGACATGTTTGTGGTCCTAAACCACAAACGTTTTCCACAAGCACCCTTAACTTCACTTTCTAAATAATTTACCAGCACTACGCTGATTTAGATGCATAATTTTCTCAATCATTTGATATAACCGGTTCATTCAGCGCATTTGCGGTCCTAAACCTTACCCATCTTCATCAAAACAAGAAGAAAAAAACAAAACAAAAATCCTAATGCAAAAGTTTGCGCAAATAACATTGAATTGTGGTGGCAACAATAACTTAACGGTAATTCTACACTTGGCTCGACCATGACATGTAGAGTTCGAATCCCTAACTCCATGTTTAAAAACAAATGTCTTACTGGAAAAAAAAATAAAAAAGTTCAACAAATTTGTGAATCACTGAAAAATATACCGGTTGTCAGAGTTCAGAGAAATGCCAGAAATGAATAACTGAACCATCCAAGAATTTTATTATTATTTTTTTTAATGATTTGGGTAGCGTGTAGACATCCGACGCATTGAGCATTTACAGTTTTCTGGTCAAAGTTAGCGATGATTTTAATCATACAAAAAACTGTGATGAATGGAAGAATATCTTGTGAGAGAAGAAAAGATACAGCAGTGTGAATGCATCGATTTTCTCCCTCAAGATTCGGGAGGGACCAATTTTGTTTATAGTAGGTGGCATTGTTGTGTCTCAACAAACATCCATCATCTGATCCCTGGTATTGACCCAACTGAATTTACTCCCAAATACTTGTCCAACACATTCTTGAATGCCTGCACCATAAACAAACAACTTTAAGGATTTTCTAATAATCTCAATCGGTTTAAGAATTTAACGGTAGGTCCTCAAAAACATCCCACATCTTGGACAGATTCCTATATATTTTTTATTTTTCATTTTTATGTTTTTTAAGTTATCTCCTTTAGACACAGAAATTTATGTTAGGCTCCATATACTTCAAACATGTTCACGTTCTTCCTCAAGAGACTCCGGTGTGAATTAGGCTGAGTACCGGTTTTGGAGTCTAATCATTTCCCAATGCTTTTTTTTTTGGTAAATCAAGCTTAACTTTTCCATAAAAGTGGTATATTCGAATACCAATTCTCTAAAAAAAAATATTCCACTAATTCACTTTCTTGTGCAGCTCCAAGACCTTTTGACTTTGAATCTTAACGTATTCTAATTTTGCAAGGACATGGTTTGTAAGTTTTAAAGCTGATTATACCCTCAGATTCAAAGTACTCTTCTTGAGATAAGGTAGGGGTTAAAGTTATATCAGCTTGTTCCACCTTTGTCCATTCTCTTTATGATGATGATGATAATAATAATAATAATAATAATAATAATAATAATTTAAGTAATAATTAAAAAAACAAACAAACACACACACACACACAAAAAAACATTCTATTGTGGATAGCTTGGCCTTGAAATTTCAGTCAGCCTACAGATATGCAATTGTAGAATTGCTGCTCATGTACGTGGAACGTTGGAAGAGCTTAAGATATAAAGTACACAAGTTAATGATTACACAGATGTCCACTATGACGATTAAAAGATGATGAGAATATATAAATGTAACAGAATATATAAAGAACCTAAACAAAAGCAAGGCATCCTTAAAGAAAATTCTAGTGAACTTTTCATTTAGGAGAAACAAGGACATACATACTTATTCAACAAAAAAAAAAAAAAAAAGATAATTAGATCAGATATTTCTAACGAGAAGGATTTAAACGGAAGTGTATTAAGACACACAAGTGCAAGTTATGCAAGAACATGTACATTACGCAAACATTTTTTTTGGGTGTGGGGGTGTGGTGGTGGGGTGGAGGGGTTGTTAATATCCTACAAATGGTGCCCCAAATCTTGTTTCAACCCCACTTTAGCCCTTGACTTTTAAAACGTCCCAAACTTAACCCTGATCTATCAGTTTGTTTCAATTGTAGCGCTTCCATTAGTTTAGATATTGGAAAGAGAACAGAATATGCATGTGATGTTGAAGTTAAGTAACACTTCTAATGAAAGACGGATTATGCATGTGATGCTACTAAGGGAAAATAACACTACTAACGACATCAAACATAATTTGTCCTCTTTCTAACATTTAATCGACAAAAGGCTAAATCCGAAACAAAAAAAAATGATGTATTAGGGTTAAGTTTGAGACGTTTAAAAAGTCAAGGACAAAAGTGGAATTAAAAAAAATCGTGAGATTAACCCTTATTAATAAGAAACATTCATTCATAGATGATAAAAATCAATTACAAAGGAAGAGAGGACAAGATGTCCTAAAGAATTACGCAAACAAATCTTAACTGATAAAAACTTTTGTTTGCGGGCGTTTGAACAATAAAAATCTAATTTGTTCTCTCCAATCAAGAAAACGGTAGTAAGCTGCAGGCATAGGTTTCAAGTCTTGTTCTTCAGTCATCCAAAGCCAGTATGCTTGACCCCATGAAAGAAAAGAGGTTGTGTTCAGGACAAATAAAGGGCGTTTCTAAACTATGGACCTCAATCATATGGGGAATGTCTAACAAAGAATTTTAAACCACGTTTTGTCCTTCTCAAGTCGAGCAAAGGCGATAAAGGCAAGAAAAAAAAAAATTGAAGGATGCATGGAAGTATGACACAACTAGATATTTAGAGTGAGAAAGTCAATCATTTATAATACTTCTACAAAATGAATCCATGACACAATGACATTATACTAAATATTAGGATTTCCTTTTATTTTCACATGGAAATAGCTCTCATAGCTGTACGAAAAGAAGGATTCCACATGTATGCATATTTCAGCCATGCCCAAGAGGTAAATATAGTATGTCGGGATGAGAAGACAAACTGCGACAAGCTCATGTAATTACCTGGAGCGCAAATGATTCTTTCCCATTTAGGATAGCATCCATTGCAGCAAACTGATCATCAAAGGCACCATAGAAAACCTGGTAGAAATTGTTCCTGGAACATTGACCAACAATTGAAACCGAAAGTGAAGATGTGTGCTCCTCTGTCACTGTAACTTTAGGAAAGGAAAGGTCATACGAAACTAGCATTTACCGATCATTCTGAGTGATGAGTCGATCTAGTTCGTCAAATTTATGTGTAAGGACTTCTGCTGCCACTGGTGAAAGCAAATGAAGTATTAAAGCCTCCAGTGTTCTTGGGAAGTTTTGCTGAAAAAGCAAACATGAAAAGCAAAAAATTATTAAACAAAAAAGAGGTTAATTGATTCATGAGCTATCTATAGCTACGTGGTCTGGTGCATCAGCACTAAACACTCCACACATAAACCAATATTTTTGTACCACAGAACTGCAGACCTCGATTGTTTAATAATGTGGTTGAACTTCCCTTTGTTGATGAATTGAGTGGAACCCATTACCAAAGATTCCTTTTCTAACCAAATGGTGCCACAAGCCAACACTATGATGGCATCAAAGGATGGTATCAGCATATGATACTTGAAAACACTGGTCTCAACTTCATACACTTAACCCCACAACTGCTAAAGGGCAAAAAAAAGAAACAAAATAAAAGCTATCATGGAACTTCATAACAAATAGTATCGGCATATGACACTTGAAAACAATGGTCTCGACTCCAGAGTCTGGACTCAGGACACCAAAACCACAGCCATTTGAGGAAATGAAAAAAGATATCAAGGAACTAATTTCATGACGTTCTTTTTTTCTTTTTTGCAAACATTTACTTTACTACACCAAAATTAAAGCCCCCAAAATTGCAACAGCACAAAAAAGAAATGTCACTTGTCCATATCTCACCGACGTTGCTAGGTATTGGAGGGGAACTCTCTCATTTCAAATATATGGAATCATGTTTCTGACACTCCACAATAATTTTAACATATATAGCCAACGTACAAAGTCTATCTATTATAAGAGTTAAGCTGAATAAAATATAACGGGTTAAAAAACACTCACTGCCATTGCAAGAAAGACATTTTGGAGAGTGCATGGTTCAAGGGTAGACAGAATTTTAGCTACTGGGTCATCTTCCAAGCTAAATGAATTAGTCGTCATAGTCTTTCTTTGTGCAACTTCAACACCAGCGACAGAATCAGTTCTTAATGTGGATTGCGTTACTTCACCACTATCAGCAATACTAATTCGATCATGAACTAAAGAAACAAGTGCATGAAGAGCCTGAATGGCAAGTGGTTCTAGTTGATGCAACATAGTTTTCTGCTCCGGCACTTTTCCTTTTACATCCTTTTCCTCACATGACCGATCCAATTCACTGGTACTGCTGTCTGATAACAAGTTAAAATATAGTTCACATTTCTACTTCTTTTCTGCAGGGAAAAAAATGGAAGAGCACCAAGTAATCTCAACATATAGTAGGACTAATTTATAGAAAATTAAGCTGCTTCTCCATTACCGAGCAATTCAGGTGTGTGCCTCGTCATATTCTGCTTCTCTGTAGAAGATGCTTTATGCAGAACTTCATTCTGTCGTAATAACAAATGTGTATAATTATATATATAGCGTTCAATAAGAAACTTTTTTGGATTCGGAAGAAAAAAGAGAAAATCAACACCTATTTAATTTCCTTGTTATGTAATATAGTAACATAACCTGAAAGAGTTAGATGGGTACTTTGTCATCAACAACAACAAGAAGAAAAATAAAAAATAAAATATAAAAAACCCTTCACAATTTGGTAAAGAGAATGTGTTTCTAAGTTGAATCTGTAGGAAATACTCAGATCTAGTCCAATGTAACTATGGACTGAGAGAAACTTTGGAATCCTGGAATTAGCAAATTTACATAATAATCAGCTTTTATTGAACTAAAACTCCTAGAAAAAATTGACAACGAAATCAATTTTTCATGTCTGCTTATAACTAAAGCTTCTAAAGGAAGTCAAGCTCGACGTAAATCAATGTTTCAAAGAACAAAGTATGAGCCACATACACATATAAATTATACAAGCATACATACCATTTCCCTGTCCGCCAATCTTTCATTGGAATTTGTTTTCAATGCAGAGACAACAAATCATAGTAAGTATACCATGTTACAGCCACTTAACCAACTCACTCAAAAAGAAAATCAACCAAGAGAACCTTCTTAATATTCTTCGCAGAAAATAGGCATCCATATGTTCTGGCATGCTCGACATGATATTGGAACGCCACCAAAAGTTAACAGCAATGGTCAAATCGTCACTATCTACTTGGTGGAACCTGTAGCAAAGAGAGAACCATCATTTAACTTGAGAGTATACCAGGAATAAAGTAGTCTATAAAGGTAATGTGATCATGAAGAATAAGCTTGTGAAAAGCGTTTTTGTTGAAAGATCTTGTAGAATATTTGTAATTATATAGAATATTTGATTATGTGTCATAATTAGTTAATCTTCATATTTGCTAACTGGGATAGAGATTCTAGGAATCAGTTTTTATTTTTTCCTTTTTATTAGGAAGATTTGTTATCAGTTTTTCTCCTGGGCATCTATAAATACTATTGTACACTAATATAGAATGTAATTCAAACCTTTTTCATTCATATCATTCTCTGCTTTTATGGTATCTGAGCATAAAAAGTCCTAGGGTTTGATTCCGTTTCCTTGTTTCCACAATGTCCGAAGTCACAAGTCAGCCTTCTCAATCCGAGCCTCAAATCGTCCGAGGTTTATCTGAAAATCACTCAATTCAGATAACAACAATCCGACTAAATAGCGACAATTTCCTCAGGAGGTCACAATCCGTTCGCGTGTACATCAGAGGGAGAGGCAAAATCGGCTATCTCACAGGAGAAACAAAGAAGCCTAACATGAAGGATCCAACCTACGCCATTTGGGATGCTGAAAACTCAATGGTGATGACATGGTTGGTTAATTCCATGACCGAGGAGATTGGGGCAAATTATCTCTGTTGTTCCACAGCCAAGGAGTTTTGGGACAATGTTTCACAGATGTACTCTAATTTAGGGAATCAATCCCAAGTCTATGAATGGACTCTAAAACTAGGGGAAATTCGCCAAGGTGAGGACTCTGTGACAAAGTATTTCAATTCCCTTAAGAGGATTTGGCAAGACTTGGATTTATTCAATGACAACGAGTGGCAGTCATCCAAGAACTGCAATCACTATCAAAAGACGGTGAATATTGGCCGAGTCTTCAAATTTCTTGCAGGCTTGAACATAGAATTTGATGAAGTCCGTGGCCGAATTATTGCAAGAAATCCTCTGCCTCCAATTGGGGAAGTATTTGCAGAAGTGCGGAGAGAAGAAAGCCGCAGACAAGTGATGCTGGGAAAGAAGGCAGCAGGCACAACTGGAACCGTGGAAGGGCCAGCCTTAGCCATTCCTGAAGCTTTAGTCAGTTGCAAAGTGTCCCAAAATCCGCGAGCAAGAGACAAAAATAACCTGCGCTGCAACTACTGTGGGAAGGCACGCCATTCCCGAGAGAACTGCTACAAGTTGCATGGTCGACCTCCCAATGGCAGAGGCAACAAATCCAGTGAACAGAATGCACCTGTAGCTAATGAGGCTGAGTCATCCCAATTCAGCAAAGAGCAATTAGACCATCTTCTTAAACTGCTAAAATCTTATTCGTCACCTAATGTTCCTATCGGTTCTCTGGTACAAACAGGTAGCAATCCTCTAGCATTTTCAGTTATTAAAAAAACCAATCCTTGGATCATAGATTCGGGGGCTTCCGATTATATGACAAATTGCTCGAAATTGTTTAGTTCATATTATCCGTGTTCTGGAATTGAAAAAGTGAGAATAGCTTATGGTAGTTATTCATCCATTGCAGGCAAAGGGAATATTAGAGTTTCGAAAAACATCTCTCTACAATCTGTTTTACATGTTCCAAAACTTGCCTGTAATCTTCTTTCTGTCAGTAAATTATCCAAAGATTCTAACTGTTCTATCTTTTTCCTCCCTTCCATTTGTGTTTTTCAGGACCAGAACTCGGGGAAGATGATTGAAACTGCTAGAGAAATAAATGGGCTGTACTACTTTGGTGAAACTCCTCTTGACTATAAAAAAGCTCAAGGCTTAGGTAGTATTAGTTCAAATCCTGTCTATGATAAAGTTATGTTATGGCATAGGATGTTAGGACATCTTAGCTTTCCATATCTTAAACACTTATTTCCTGTGTTATTTAAAGGAATTGATTGTTCAAAACTTCATTGTGAGGCTTGTCATTTGGCGAAAGATCATCGTGTTTCATTTCCGATAAAATCTTATTTTGCATCGAAACCATTTTATTTGCTTCATAGTGATGTTTAGGGTCCATCTAAGGTTAACACACTTTCTGACAAAAAAATGGTTTGTGACCTTTATTGATGATCACACAAGAGTATGCTAGGTTTATTTGTTGGATAAGAAATCTGATTTGAACAACAATTTAAAGAATTTTTTCTTATGATTGAAAATCAATTTCAAGCAAAAATTGGTATTCTAAGAATAGATAATGGAACTGAATATTTTAGCAAATATTTGGGGACATTCCTTTTGGAAAAGGGCATTATTCATCAATCAACATGTCGTGACACACCACAACAAAATGGTATTGCCGAAAGGAAAAACAGGCATCTACTTGAAGTTGCCCGAGCTATTATGTTTTCAATGAATGTTCCTAAGTATCTTTGGGGTAATGCTCTTTTGACTGCTTGTTACTTAATAAATAGAATGCCATCCCGAGTTCTAAAATTGAATACGCTGTTACTAATTTTTAAAAAAAATTTTCCCACATCTCGGATCATAACAGATCTTCCTTTAAAAGTGTTTGGCTGCACTTGTTATGTGTATATACCAAATGGTCTTCGGTCAAAATTGGATCCAAAGGCTAAAAAATGTGTGTTCATTGGTTATGCATCAAATAAAAAGGGATATAAATGTTTTAATCCTATCACAAAAAGATTTTTCGAAAGTACGGATGTAAACTTTGTTGAGGACCAACCTTACTTTCAAAAAAATTCTCTTCAGGGGGAGAACATAACTGAGGAAGAAAATTTTTGGGAAACTTTACCTATCTCAGAAGTGTCTAATCTCATTCCTGTGATTAATTCTGATAAACAATTTTTGGAAACAACTGTTGGAAATATGGAAACTAATGACAATATCCTTAATCCAAATATGCCAAGTGGTATTTCATCAGGGACAGGGGGAGAAGTACTTCAAACGGATCATAATCCTCAACCTGAGCTTCAGGTTTATGTCAGGATGAAGTTTGACAAAAGTGTTGCTGCTCCAATTATTCTTCCAGCAGATGTTCAATCCAATCTACCGAGTGATGGTCCTACAACTTAGAGCAATCCTCCTTCAACTCCTCTTCCTTCTTTATCACTTGACTTACTAAATTCATGTTCCTCTGAACTTGATCGTCCAATTGCATTAAGAAAAGGAACCCGAGCATGCACTAAACACCCCATTGCAAAGTACTTGTCATATAAAAAATTGTCAAACACTCAGAAAGCATTTGTATCGAGAATTTCTAACCTATATGTTCCAAGAAACGTTTAAAAAGCACTAGGTGATCCGAATTATAGATTAGCAGTGATGGAAGAAATAAATGCTCCTAGAAAAAAAAAATCGTGAAGTGTCACTGATCTACCCAAAGATAAGAAGACAGTTGGGTGTAAATGGATGTTTACAGTGAAGTGTAAAGCTGATGGAAGTGTGGAAAGATACAAAGCAAGATTAGTAGCTAAAGGATTCACACAGACTCATGGTATAGATTACCAAGAGACTTTTGCTCCTCTCGCAAAAATTAATTCTATCAGAATACTTCTTTCTCTTGTAGTTAACTTCAACTGGCCACTCCTCAGTTCGATGTAAAAAATGCTTTTTTGAATGGAAATCTACAAGAAGAGGTATATATGCACTTGCCACCCGGATTTGGGGAAAGCTTTGGAAGAGGCAAAGTGTGCAAACTAAGAAAGGCTCTACATGGATTAAAGCAGTCTCCTAAAGCCTGGTTCGAGCGATTTGGAGATGTTGTTAGGAGGCAAGGTTTCTCACAAAGTCAAGCTGATCATACTTTATTCTTCAAGCACTCCATCGAAGGTAAAGTAGCTATTCTAATAGCATATGTGGATGATATTATTATAACTAGGGATGATTCCTGTGAAATCAGCAACTTAAAAAGTAAGCTTGAGGCTGTATTTGATGTCAAGGATCTAGGAAAACTAAAATATTTTCTTGGAATGGAGTTTGCAAGATCTAAGGAGGGAATTTTTATCAACCAACGCAAGTATATCCTAGACTTGCTAAAGGAGACAGGAATGATAGGTTGTAAGGCAGCAAAGACTCCAATTGAGCCTAATGTGAAGCTGACAACAGCGGCAGAGAATGAAGTAGTAGATCGGGAACATTATCAAAGATTGGTAGGAAGACTAATCTATTTGGCACACACAAGACCCGACATAGCATTTGCAGTAAGTGTAGTAAGTCAGTTCATGCATTCACCAGGGCTTACTCACTTTGAAGCCGTTTTCAGAATTTTGAGGTACCTCAAAGGAACTCCAGGGAAAGGACTTTTGTTCAAGAATGGAGGCCATCTCCAGGTAGAAGCTTACACAGATGAGGATTGGGCAGGTAGCGTGACTGACAAAAGATCCACCTCGGGTTACTGCACCTTTGTAAGAGGAAATTTAGTCACATGGAGAAGCGAAAAACAAAGTGTTGTGGCGAGGAGTAGTGCCAAAGCTGAATTTCGCTCTCTTGCACATGGTTTTTGTGAAGTGTTATGGATCCAAAGAATCCTAGAGGAGTTAAAAGTTCCTATACCAACGCCTATCAAGGTTTATTGTGACAACAAAGCAGCAATATCTATTGCCCACAATCCAATTCTACACGATAGAACGAAGCATGTAGAAGTGCACAAACATTTTATCAAGGAAAAGATAGACAGTGGCGTGATATGCATGTCCTACATAGCTAGTACAAGTCAGGTGGCAGGATATACTCGCTAAAGGGCTTCCTAAGGCACAGTAGTCAGCAAGCTTGCCATGAGTGATATCTTCATGCCAGCTTGAGGGGGAGTGTTGAAAGATCTTGTAGAATATTTGAAATTATGTAGAATATTTGCTTATGTGTCATAGTTAGTTAATCCTGATATTTGCTAACTAGGATAGAGATTCTAGGAATCAGTTTTTATTTTTTCCTTTTTATTAGGAAGATTTGTTATCCATTTTTCTGCTAGGCATCTATAAATACTATTGTACACTAATATAGAATGTAATTCAAACCTTTTTCATTCATATCATTCTCTGCTTTTAGTTTTATATAAGGAACAAACGGTCAATAAACAGAAGATATTCCCTCACAACACAAGAAGAGGACAAGATTGCTTAAGCATGGGGTAGGGTTTTGTTGAACGATCAATTGCATCATTTAGACAAATCACTTTTGTCCTCTGCCTATCAACCTCTGTAGTTCATAGTTGTTGGTCACAAACTCAAATGAGACCTTAATAAGCAACTATAACAAATTATATGATGATAGCATAACAAGAAGGGGAAGGCTCCTAACGAACTGAATAGTTCTATAAAGAGTAATGGATATGGATTTATAACTTACCATCCTTCAGGAATGAAGAGTGCATCACCTGCATGGAGAATAACCTTCTGTGAGTAGTCCATTAAGCATTTTGCTCGTGGATAAACTGAAAAATCCGGGCTTTCTAGAGAAAGTGAACTGTAGGAATCACAGGAAAGAAAAAATCAAAATGTTGAAGATGGAAAGACTAATCTGATGACAATCCATGCACCAGATAATAGCAGTAATTAAATCTTCACAAGTTAATGAGCACAAGTGAAATCAAGATCTGAATTCAAAGCAATAGATAAAGTAAACTACCTGTGGTTTGATGCCTCGCCATGTATGGGCATTGGATATAGCATGGGACTTGCAGAAGGAGGCCATAAAACAACTACGAAGCACACAAGTTTAACAAAATCAAGAGTAAAAAACATAAAAAACTATTATTTTTACCAAATAATGTAAAAATATGATTCTAATTGAATAAAATATAGTTCTCTCTAAACCAAAAGATTAAACATAAGAAAATAAACTATATAACTTCCACCAACTCAATGACCGTCCTCACCAACAACAACAAATCTGCAGTGCCAATTCAACTTTCCACTTGACCAACTTATATAGGTCTCCACCAGGACCACCAACGTCAAATTCACAGTTTAACAGTTAAGAAAAGCAGTCTTCAGATATTGAACCCAAGCAACAACTGTTACCATCAAAAGGCTTAGGCTCCACCCCAAATACCTACAAATTTATAAGACAACAACTAGCACCACTCCTTATCAGCCAACAGAATCCTCTCCCATACATATCAGGCATATCGTGAGATTTCATTGATAAAATTAGGTCTAAAAGAAAAGATAAAACATCAAATCCATAAGCTGAAGAAAGATAAATATCCACCCACTACAAGATTATATGAAGCCTAACAACCCCCATTCAAAATAAGCCAAAGAGGGAAAATTTATCGAGTTCAGAGGTCAAAGAAAATGGATTTCACCTTGTTTAGAGCCAGCAAGTAAGCATAAAAGGTTATGGTGTGGATCATAGTGAGTACTCGATCTGGCTTTACCACAGTTCATCCACAGATTGACAGAAGCTAAAACCTTTTCCTCCAAAAGTTTAGGCTACAAATCAAACTACTAAAATTCATAATCACGTAGTGAAGGAAAAAAAGATCTTTCACCAACTAGTCCGAGATATATACAAACCGTACAAATATCTTCTCTTAATGCCTCCAACTGAACCTTATCTTCCCCTTCACTATGCATAATTGGCACCTGAATTACAGTCACCCACACATTCAAAATTTGCAGCACGATCATTCTCTTTTATAACATTTGCAAGAAGAGAATCACACTTGAGGAAAATACGACCCAAAACTGACCCAAAGACGGAATTTCAACGACCATGGATGAAAACAATGGATAAACAGAAACAGAAATTTAGGCACCTGTGCTAAATAGATTTGTTGAGGAGCATCATCACAGGGCAAACAATCCATAATTGATTCTTCCGACTCAGAAGAACTAACACCATGATCATCATCGACATTTCGCATACGTTGCTTACAGAAACCAATGAATGCAGAAAATGGTAATGGGACCTACAAATTGCAGGAAAAAAATTAAGTATTCAAGCTAGCTTTAGCTTTACAATGGAATTAACAGAGAGAATAATAAGAAATTATATTACCCTCTCATGGCTTCTAAGATCACCGTAGAATACGGGCGCAGATTTAGATAGCATAGCCTCCACAACACACGATCCTACCCTTTCCTGTGTTTCATTTCAATCCATCAAAAAAAAAAAAAAGGTTTCAAATAAAAACAAAAAAGAAACTTTTTTTTATTTACCTGCAAATAGTCGAGACCGCCATTGAAGGGGTTCCAGTTGGACGAAGCTTTCCAGTCCTTGACGCATCTTTTGAAAACCTTTTCAATGGCAGACAGATAAATAAGGAAGGGAAGAGAGAGAGTGAATGAGTGTGTTTCTACTGCAAAGCTAGAACGAAACAAAACGAAACGAAAGAGTTTTTCTGAGTGACGATTGAAACGGAAATTTACAGCAGGAACGTTTGTGGGTTCAATCCGAGACGCGAATTCCGCCGCCGATGGAAGTTCTTCGAACACGAGAACTCGTGGAGACAATTCCATTCTCGTCCCGCAGTGTACGGACGGGAACTCACTTTCCATCGTCTCTGGCTTTTGTTCGGAAATTTTACAAATTTCCCCCGAAATTGTATCACTTTTGTGTTTATGTATCCCCTGGTCTTTTAAAACGTCTATGTTTTGTCCCCTGATTAGTAATGTCTCAAATTTACCTCCTAAAGTTTGAAAGGCTTTGGAATTTTCTTTAACCCTTGACTAGCCCAAATATATTTTCTCCCTTCTATTTTTTTCTTGCTTCTAAGCAACCTTTTTAGAAGAGAAAATGTTAGGAAAATAGTGCGATAAAAATAAAAAATAAAAACATACAGATATTTACATTGAAAAACCACGGGTAGAGAAAAAGAAAAGTACTAAATTTAAAAAAAATTACAAGATAAAGGTAATTAGAGAGGCTCAAAATCAATAATACCAAACTCTAATGCAATACATCATATATATATATATAGGCATAAACAAAAGCTTATGGGCTAAAAACATAAACTAACCGCCCAACATACAAAGGTCCATACCATGGGGCTCCACACCAGCACCCCAGTGAGATCAATGGTAAACTTGAAAAATACTATATTTGCTCTTTCATCACAATTATCATATCGTGAACTTTATGAATGGGGTCAAACTGAATTCATGTCACTATATTCTAATAAAATATATCTTAACTTTAGCATCAAGTTAATTTATTTAGGGCAGCATTTATTAAGCCCGCACATGTTGTATGACTTTAGACTGAGCGATGGCTTTGCAATTCTGTCCCAAAAATACCATGTTTCAAAGTTTTAGAAACAAATAAAGCTAATATTTACATTTCACTACTACAGAAGCATACGTTAGCAAAGTGTCACATATAAGGAAAAATTTTTATATTTTACCAAGTGTTCTAATTATCTCACTTGTGTTAATGTGTTTGTGAAACTCTCAAACACATTTGTTATACACTGGATGTATAAATTCTCACAGGGTGTTTGGAAGAGTGGAGCAAATTTTTTTATTATTATTGTAACATGTAAGAGTTTTATACTATTTATAATTGAGTTTGATTTTCACCATTTAGCCAATCACCGTATAAATTCAGCCCAAATACTCTTATGCACCAATTGATGCACGAAATCACCGCCTTTCTTCGAACGTGACCCAAGTCCACGAACAAAGCCTTTTAACGTCACAAGACGAAACAACGAGTTCGGACCTTATAAACACCCAACTCGGAGGCTAGCTGGCTACAATAGAGTCCCTATTTAGCAAGCTGGTGGGCAACGCCATAAGTACTGCAAGGGGCAAATGAAACACTGGTAGGTGGTTAAAAATTATTTAAACCAAACAAATTTTGAGTTTATACTGCAATAATTTAAATTTTACAAAAAATATATAACAAAATAAGCTTGAACAAATATTTTATTGTTCAAACTTATTTCCAAAACCGCAAGTTGCAAATACCACATAAATTAATCCCAATTCCAACTTAGTTCGTTTGCTTTAACTTTAAGACAATTTAACCCTTATTCAAACAAAAGTACATATATATTTAGTTCCAGAAAAAAAAAGTACATATAAAATTAATAATTAGGCTAAACGAAATCAATAAATAGAGGACTGAATATCACCTTCAAAAAAACAAGAGTGGACAGCGGGACGCGGCAATAAAATTCTACTACCCTTTCATCTTATTCTTACAAGTGTCATCCGTTTGTTCAAAACAAAACAGTACTCATTTCAAAAAAACAACAATATAGTACTCGTTTTGAAAATCCAAATATATAGTTCTGTTCAGCCAAAAGAAAACAACAAACCAGGCTAAAAAAACGAAACAAAACAAAAATGCCTTCTTTCGGAAATTAGAGCTCCTTCTTTCGGAAATTAGAGCTGTTCAGAAATATCTTACGCTGGGCAGGTCGAGGAAAAGCTACATTTTTCCTATTGCCCGTCGGAGCTACAGCCAGTTAGCCCCACAATGATTATTATTTTTTTAAGGAATTGAATCTTCGTTCAACTAAAAAGATAGTACAAACAAAGATTTAATATAACAGCTTACTAGACACAAAAAATCCCAAATATTGGCTGGATTCATTAGATTGTAATTAAAGCATAAAGATAACTGACGACGTCGAGACTCATAGGAGAAAACTCGCTCGACACAAATGACAGAACTTATGAACGGCTCAAAGTCAAACTCTACAACTATCGATGGACGTAGTCAATTGACCGAAGCCTATTTCACCCATGTGAGGGAACTTATATTCTGACCTAGACAAAATTCTAGCCACCGACAACCACACATTCCACTTCTAATCAGTGGGTTACCAACCAAGCTAAACTTAGAGTTTGGGAATGTAACGCCCCTTCACGGGACGTCACAGTTATCGTCTTATAACATTTATTATTTATGATAAAACAAAATTTTTATAGAATTTGAATAATCAAAGTAATATGAAATAGCTTAATTTTTTTTTAAAAAAAAAAGACTTTTTAATCAAATCAAATAACTTCATCTAAAAATAAAAATATAGTTACAACATTATCAAAAACATTAAACTTAATTAAATATCTTTAACTTGTGAATCTCATAAATAATTGAAAAACTAAAATTTGCAGAATTGTAAACAATTGAATAAAAGTTAAATCATCATTAACATAGGATGCGTCACTTCAATATTTCGTTTCCGCCATCACGCACACACCCGCACCGAGCTCCTCCATCCTCATACCTAACTCATATTCCTAGTCGCAATATGAGAAACATCTAGTAAGCATAATACTTAGTAAGTACACCTAAACTCTCACAAAACATTTTCATCAAATAACAATGTTTTAATAAAATAAACTCATCATTAAATAAATATATTTTATTTTTAAAATAATATATATAATAATACTTTAAAGTATCATATAGTAGAGCCCTAGCGTTGTACTGTCATCGTCATAGCTCGCTAGTCACAGAAAGAATGAGGTAGCGACCTCCAAACCAACTGTAACAAAAATGAAGCGACCGCTCACCAGACCCTATCATCATCATCAATCAGTTAAATGTACAACACCTTTTTAAAACATCAAAAAAATATAGATAATATACATATATAGGTTTTCATAAAAAGTTTTCCATCAAATAGAATAATGAGGTAAAAATAACATCATTTTTTATCGTTTCCCATCAATTTTTTCATTATTAAAAATCCTCAACTTAAAACGTCTTCATAACACATCATCAACATTAATCTTTTTAATCTTGAACAATCATATTGCAGGTGAGAGATGTACTTACCAGATCTCTGGACTTACTCAACCTTTAATGGTAGGAGACACGACGATTCGGGTCTTTGGTGTGCTAGCTTCTTTGAAGAGTTCATGCCAAACATTCATATTGACCATAAGTCACTAACAATACTATTAACAATATATAAACATCTCATACTTTTATTAAGCATCACCTTATCACATAATAATATCAAGAAGCACAATATCACAATTTATGAACGTAGGGTATAATTCCCAAAAGTAGGTAGAATAACCTTTATTCATTTAAAAATTCATAATAATTTCATCTTAACTCCAAATCAATAAATCCAGTGGTATTAGAAACTAGACTTAAAAACAAAGAATTGGATATATTACACGCATATTTTGACAATAATTTGTATGAAGAAAAAGCCCTCGAAAATCAGTCTAAATTTTTTGTCCGTGTAAACTGCATAGCTTTCAGGGTCAACTTCAAAAAATCACTATTTAAAGAAAACTCTGATTCAAGCAATTCAAAAGCCAAACGAAAGCTTAAGATGTCTAGTATTTGTGAAAAATAGAAGAAAAATATAAATAGAGCAATACATAATCGAAAATTATTAAAGCATGACAGCTGTTGGGTGTTTGTATGAAAAGTAGGCATAAGGCATCAGAAAATTTCATTACGAATCCATAACCTAATAATACCTCAATTAAAATTGTAAACACATAATTAACATGATGCTAATTAATAATAAAATACACCCAAAAGATCTACATAGCAAAAATATGAAAATTCATGATATCTCCAATCTAGGGTTTAATGAGAGGTTGGTCAAAACAACCAAATCATCAACTCTTTTCAATCACCAATTGACATGATACACATATGATGATAAAAATAATTCCAATACTAACATAATAAACCAAAACATCAAACAAACATATTAAATAATTGATACATTTACCAAGATGAATGAAATTAGGGAGACTATAAATCTTGATAAAGCCAAAAAAAACCAAGCACAAAGCCAATCAATGAGGAAAGAATGAAGTGGAAGACTATGGTTACTAATAGTAGGTCTTTATATAGCATTTATGTGGAGACTAAAACCCTAATCCTACTCTAATTCAGTTTCTTTTTTTTTTCCCACGTGTAACAATTTTTTTTTCCTATTTCTACTCCAATTTGGCAAAATCTTGCCACAAAGCCCAAACGCCTAAACACTTCTTAATTAGACGTTTCACATATGCATTCACGTATAAGTGAGAAATTCATGTAACTAATATATTATATATACAAGTTTAAATTATATATTCTTATATATATTAAATTAAAACAATTCAAGTAATTAATATCTTATAATATTCTATATAATTAAAACAAAACAAAATGCATCATCACATCATTAATTCATAAATAACTATAATTCCTATATAATTAGCATGAACCTTTCGTAGTACATCGAACCCTTTGTCGGTGTCACTTGTAACATTACTAAATAACATATTAGTAAAAATATTACTGTCGTCAATTCTAACGTCAGACCTTTCTATTTCCTATTAAATAGAAAAATTGGGTGTTACAGGGAAATCCACCTCTTTTATTCCACGCAAAACAACACCAAAAAATAGAAACAGAATATATATAGGGAAAGCTTAGAGGAAGCACCTTAGCTCAAGCGATCCACACGCCCTTCCACCTACCATCCAGTCTCTGGCTAGTCCAAGCTTCGACGACTTGTGCCTTCGCTACTCACCCCTACCAACCCAACTTCCAATTAGGTGAGACAAGCCAGGCTTCTTCAGAGTTCTCTGCCAACGCGGTCCCCTGACCACCGCTGCATTGCTCCTCCGGCCGCAGTCGAAGCCTAGTCACCCCGGCTTGGCCCTTATTCCCTTACGGATTGGTCTTTCTTTTGCCTTTGGTTGCATCCAAACCCCGACCATATATTGGTCTTGAACACCTTGGTCGCCGCTCCTTCCAGCCACAAGATCTATCCCCTTCCTAGTCAGCACAGAATTCCACCAACCCCACCTTCGATTTGCCCTTGCAGACAATGGAGATCCCCACCCAAACTCTAAACAGCCTACCCCTCTCTTAGGCCCGAGCTCTAATAGCCATCCGTAGACGGCACCAGGCGTTGGACTCGAAATGAAAGGGGCAACGCCACACCCTCACGAAAGAACCCTAAAACAATAAACCCTAGCAGAGTGGTTTTTAGAGAGTCACCAAAGCAAACATGCTTTCCTTTTCTTTTTAATCCCAACATTTACCTTGCCTCGCAATGATTAGCATATTCATATTATTTCATTTTCGTAAATATGATTAGCATCAGCACATAGTGTACAATTATGTATGTACTACGTTCTGAGCCATTGTGGGGGCATTTTGCATTGCCAAGGAAATAAGTTTTGTCCACATCGTTAAACAAATGCTTCCACGTATATGGGTTGCTGCTTGTTTGAGTTGTCGTTTAGTCCCTGTCTTGTTTGTCTGTCGGGCTGTAGTAAACAGAAGAAACGCTATAATGCTGGTCTACAAGTGCAGTTTGGCATCCAAAGATTCACTTGCAAAACCCGTTGATCCATTAAATCGAGTTTGAGTGTGTAATCATGTTCCGACTACTACAGTATAAAACTCTCACATATTACAATGTTTAAGTTATAACTTGGTTATCAAATACTCTTAATTTGTAGATCAAACCAACCAAGTGACGATAGTGGAACTCAGTTAAATTGTATCAAGAACAATTAAATTCCACAAGGCAAAAAAATTTAGTGCGAATTCTTTGATTTAAGCATCACTGTAGCTTTCAACATTATCTTCTTTTTATTATTATGAGCAATGCTATATGGATCGATGATTGTTATACATCTCAACGTGGGAATAATTTAATTAGCCTTTATTTGGCATATCAATTGCAATCATTGATCTCAACTAACAAATAATATAAAATTTTCAGCAACTAAAATAAAGAGTAAAAAGTTGTTTTAAAGTTTTTACATGCTACAGTTTTCAATTCAACACTTTTAGTTGTAGCCGCTCTCTAAACACCCTGTTAGTCCTTGCGCCCTATGAATCCCTATGAGAGGCCCACTCCTATGAGGGACAATGCCGTTGTGATTAAAAAAACTTTTTTTTTTCATTTATATTACTATCTAGTAATTTTCATACGACTCCGGCAAATTATAAATTTAAAAAGGTTTACAAATCCATATCATATTCATTAATTATGACGTAGTCCCATACAGTTTTATTATAAATCATTTACCAATAATAAGTATTTTTCTTAAATAACTAATAGTTTTCTCTTACAGTTGCCCATAAACCGATATAAGTGTCTAATTATTGTCTCTCCTCTTTAGATGAACAACAACAAAATACTCCAAAACCGTCCTAAAAACACGACACTCCTCACCACAAATTTTCATGAAACCGTTGCAAAAAGTCGTATAAAAAACTACTTTAACTAATTTGATTTTTTTCGAAGCAAATTTTGATTTTCTCAACGATTCACAGATTATAGATACTGTTGTATTTCCTCAAATTGTAATTATACATCGTTTCAAAAAAATTATTTTTATACACATTCATTAATTTCTCCATAATATGTTATGAATCTTCGTTCTCATCACAATCATCATAGAAAATCCAAATCCAATATTTCTCCACACAATATGACCAATCCAAATCCAAGGAACAAATCTATAAACATGACCTAAATCTAAATTCAAATCCAAACAAGCTGAAAACTAAACTTTTTTTTTTAGGGTAAAATCAAATCAAATTTAACGCAGATTAAAATAATTCTACCAAAAAAGGCAAATTTAAATAAATCAAAAGGAATGCTTTCAAGAAAAGGAAAATGGTACAAGCCCCTTTAGACAAAAACATGGCCCAGCCTACCGGCGAAAAGGGGAGAAACAATGGGATATTTCACTTTCCTATTCATTTTAATTTTTCCTTCTTTTCCCCGAATATATATGGAATTTCTTTTATGTTCAAAAGAGAAAGTGGATTTATTAGAGTTTGGATATTCAGTTGCAAAATCATGGCCCATTTGAAAAAAAAAAAAGGAGAAACAAGCTGAGGACCAAAACAGAGATCATTACATTTAAAATTGAAAGGGTTCAATCAAGGAAAAATGTTTAATAATAGAAAGAACGTAAAAAGAAATGTCAGCAGTTCGGAAAAAGCTTTGGACGGAAATTCCGAACTCCGCAACTCTCGCCATTCGAGTAATGGATTGGTGGGAGCCACTTTCACGCGTTTTGTGAATTAGATAATGATGAAAATTGGATGGAACCCACCAAAAACATCTTTTCTGTTTTTATTTTTTGCTTTCCTTTTTAATTTTAACATTCCACTATTGTTGCCTACGCGCCATTTATACAAAACAACACACGCGCTTGATTTTTTCTTTTTTAACTAGAAATTGTGAAGAAAATGCTTGGAAGCATTGTTGTGTCCAAAGGAGGACTACAATATTCACAACTAATAGGAGAGTGTTTTGTTAACGAGGAAAAAAAAATAATAGGAGAGTGTTGGAAAACCAAGTCGAAATTTAAAGTTAAAACTTAAACACGGTAGCACGTGAGAGTTTTACATTGTATCAGATTTTTACTTTTTACTATAATATGTGAGAGCTTTACACTGTAGCAATCCAACTAGGTTACTATACAAAGCCTATAATGTAGGCTTCATTTGTAGTTCTTAAGCATGTGGCAATTTTTTTTTTTATTAGTGTGTGTTGTTGAATGTGAATGATGTCTCTAATATTGCTCAATTTCAAAACATACTACTACCTAAATAGATGTTACTTTCTTTTTATTTAGTTGATTTAACATGAAAATAAAACCAATCTTAGTTGATTTAACACGAAAATAAAATCAATCTTTTATCATTTTTTAAAAAATACTCAATTGACGTCATCTTTTCATTGTTTTAGTTGATTAGACATAGTTGAAAAACATTTGTTACTTTGCTTATGCAATTGGTGTGTAGTTCCTTAAAGATCATTTATTTTTTTCAGAGAAATTTTTATTTGATGACAAAGTAATAGAAACAATACAGTTAACTCAAATGACTCAAAGATACAAGGTATCTAAATCCCCAACAAAGATTGGTTTTACAAGTACGTCCAAATGGCAACAAAGATTGGTTTCACAGGTAAGTTCAAACGGTGTTCAAGGGTTTACAAAAATAATATACCTTGTAACTATGAAGGGCATACAAAGTTTAGAGCATACTTATAACTTTTTTAACAATACATCTACAATAGATGGAAATTTCTTATCAATCAGGAGCTAAGAAACTAAAAACACTAAGGCCAAGTATAAAACTACATAAAAAGAAATCTAATAGACATATACCCATATTGCTAAGAAACAACTTTTTGGGTTGGATAAAGACAAAATTGTACGGTTGGAAAACCTACACTTAACACGACAAAACTGAAAACACACTAACAATAAAACAACGCATATAAAACACCATCATGTTAGTCCTAGAAGACCACCCTTTGTAGTTTGGGAAACACTTAACGACACATACACCCTTCCCATTGCACTACAAGGACCACCCATAGGGCTCAAATCTCCCATAACTCATGAGCACTGATGCACCACTTTCATAGCTACCTACAAGCTTCGATTGTTGCCCATAAGTTTACAACGAGTAAGGTGTTTAGCAAGTATGGTTAAAACAAACTTTTTGGTTACTAAATAATATAAAGCTTTCATATACTATAATAAAAGCAAACAGTTGCTACGATACAAAACTCTCACATACTACAATGTTTTGAACTAAAAATTTGGTTTTAACTATGCTTGCCAACACACCCTAAAGAGAGTTGAACCCATTATCTAGGCTTTCACCTTGACGTTTGGGAGTCCAAAAGGTCGACCAAAGACGACGTCAGACACCAGCTCAAAGGGAGAAGAAAGAAAACGGAGCCTAACACACCCTTATGGGGAAAAAATCATTCACCATGGTCTGTAGTTTAATATTTTTCAATTTAGTATTTTAATATTCTAAAATTCTCAATTGAGATACCTAGTCTTTTTTGTTAATCACCTAAGTACCCTATTTTCCTTTCTTAAGACATAAAATCATGAACTACCTTTTGTATTTTCTTTTTGTTAAAACTTATTTTTTTTTATTAGCGATAAGAAGTTTCCTTTAGAATAGTTTTCTTTTTTTCAAAAATAAATAAATAAACAAATAAATAAATAGAGGACGTTACAATGTATTTGTCAATATTTAATAAATTAATAAGCTCTAACTCGAATTTAGATGGGGGCATGGCGCCATGGCCCTTCAACGTGCTCGCTTATATCATCTAGTGCGAGTATGATAGTGCAGCCAAATTCAAGCAATCGGGGGATTTAAATAATATTATATAACATTACAATACGGTCCAAATCACGAAACTGGCGCGATTTTGAAGCTCAAATTCTTGCCCAACAAAAAAGCATTTAAAATGTCTTACGCATTCTATTATTCAGATTTAAACAAAATAATAGAAAAAATAAATATTCAACTCGAGTAATTTCATACACAAAGGCCATGTGTGACTGGACAAGTTCTATTGGATAATAACATTGAACTCTTGTTTTCCTGCTGAAGACAAATCGTGTACATTGTATAGAAAAATAAAAAATAAATGGTGACATGCTTTCAAAAAACGATATATATAAAAAAAAAAGGTGATAGCAAAGCAATGGTTATTATGGGAAGCAAGACCATCCTAGCCAATCTATCAACTTTGTTTTGCTTGTGTAATTTAGGTGAAAAAGCACGAAGGAGACTTTGGATTATATCCTTCTAAATGACTCTTGAATGGTTGAGGCGTCTTGGAAATCAATCGATTATTAAGGCTTTTGTTCACATTATATGATATGCTAAGTGGCCTTCTTTTGACGGCTTCCAAGTTACATTTAAGTGACCTGTTCTTACCTACCCTGCTAATACTAACATCTTCAGTTCAAAGAAAACTCAAACCCGGCATTGTACTTAAATTGACCCAATCTAGTAAAAATCAAAATGATGCATATTTTTTGTTTTTTACTTTTGTATGCCATGTTTGCAAAAGAGGATACGTTTGGATTAATTCAAATTAGTTATAAGGTCGGAATCGAGTCACCTACTGATTAGTCCATTTTTAACTGCTTGATTTGGGCACATATGTTGTATTTTTAGGTGGTAGTCGTGGCTTGATTTTACTTGTGCAAAAAACTACACGGGAGGTTTCAAATTGATGAACAAATTAACAACCATATTCAGTTTGGCTTTACTATAAATACGTGTTAGATGGCTAATATGGTGTTTAATATGATGGTTAAAACTGTAAATATTGTAGCAGCATTTTTGTTTCTATTGTAGCATTTGAGAGTTTTACACTATTTTTAACTGAAAAGTTGTGTAGAACCAACTAATATCAAATTTGATACAAGACTGCTTGATCTAAGCGGCACCAGTGGTTGAAGTGGAACGAGGGTGTAAGAGAGGTTGCAGGATTGATCAAGCTTTGTACAATAAAAGTAGTTAGATTAAATCAAAGTAATGCAAGACGAAACGTTTTTTATGTAGATGATTCAGTAAACACAAACAAATGCCACATGAGAGTATTTTTTGTTCAATAGCAAACTTTTAATAGAAAAAAATGGATAATTCTAATTGTAGGGTTTGAAAAAAAAAAAACACCATAATAACAACACACAATCTTAAATACCCTAACAAATTTAGATATAAAATTTATTTGTTTTCAGAAAAAAAAAGTTACGCAACATTATATAAACCGTGGGCGATAAATAACAAGGAAAATCAAATTGAGACAACTATAGAAATTATGGAATTGTTATTTGTACAGTTCCCGGTTTTATAGTTTCCTGCTTATATTTTCTATGGAGATTAAAGAATTGCAATAATTTGTATAGTTTCTTTTTTTTTTGGGAAAGGTCATCTGTATAGCTTCCAGTTTTCTAATCTGCTGATTGTATTCTGTTTACTAGTTTTCTAATTGTAATACTTTTCTTTTTCTACATTAGTTTTTATATATTACAAATTTTACTTATGAAAATTGTTTCACTTAGTTTTCACAACTTTATCAAAAGCCCGTATACTTATGGTTCACAACACAACAATACCAAACGTCCTTATTTCTCTTCAAAGCCACAACCGCCCAATTGGAGAATATTTCAAGGCGGTGTAGTTCATCGCATTAAACATGTTAAACGGACTTTTTAATTCGGCAAAACTTGATTTCATGGTCATACTTCACGTGAAAATGAAGCACGGTTCATCCACTCCTCCAATTAAAAATAATAGCTTCCTCTTACCTTATTATAAAAATTATACCTCATTTTTCGTGCTAATTAGAGTGGAATTAAATTTAAGACAACTGAAAGATTTTTCAACGAATACCTTTATACGAACAACATTAATTCCACGTATTAATCGTTCACAAGAGCTTCTTAAGATTGTTATGTCAAAACACTCTTGTGGAAAGCTACTTTGACATTTCTTTGTCATTAAGAAATGGGCAAAAAGGAAGGGTTACATCACTAATTTAATTATCATAAAACTGACATAAACAACAAATTATACCAAATTATCAAACGAAGAAAATAACGAAAAAAAGTCACCGATTCATAAAACTCACAATCCTCCAAGCCATCCGACATCCCTCTCGCCTTTGAAAACCCTTTTTTATTTTTTTTTTTTGGGGATACAGGGAGGAGAGACGATCTCACGTCTTGAGCGTCAATCTCGAAGTGCCACGTGGAAGCGTCTGGTACGTGGATCCCACGCTGACGTGGTTGGGAGTGAAAAAAGCTAGAGAGAGAAATAAAATAAATAAAAGTTAGTCTCTTTTTGTTTTTATTTTTCAATTTGAGAAAGAGAAAGACGATAGACATAGAGAGAGCGAGAAACAAGGCGCGGAGAGGCCGTCCGAGAACAGGCGCAGAAAATAACGAGGGAGAATAGAGATTGAGAAAGAAAATAAAAAAGTGAAAAAAAAGAAAAAAAGGGGAAAAAACAGCTTCTTCGTGTTCTTTTTATTTTCGAACCGAAGTCCGTGTTGCCGTTTTCGTTAGCTCTACTCGACTTTAGGGCCGGCGAGAACACTTTCCCGGAAAATAGAAAAGAAAATCGAAAGTTTTCGGAGGAAAAGAAGGAGAGAAGAGAAAGAAAAAACAGTTCAGAAGAAGAAGGAACACGGACAACTGGTCAAAAAAAGAGATAAAAATTATAATTGATTTGGCAGATCTTTCTGATCGCAGTCGTCGGAGAAGGACTTCGATCGGTCGTTCTCCGCTTCAATTTGTAGCTGCATTGAATTAGTAATTGTTAATTTTCTTTTTTAGAATCATTTTTTTTGTGGAGAAATTTGATTTCGAGATGCGATCGTTCTAGAATAGTGTTTCTAGGAGGCTTTGGATCTGGTGGGAGGTGCCAATCGGTGCCGTTTGATGAGAGAGAAGTCGCATGTTTCAGCGATCGAGGGCGAAAACGATGAAATGGGTAACATTGCTTAAGGACATCAAAGAGAAGGTCGGTCTCACCCATTCTCCTACGTCGTCGTCTTCTTCCACTAGTGCAGCTTATTCTTCGCCGTCTCCTTTTTCTTCTTCTCGCGATAACAATGCTCTTTCAGCTCATCAAGGCTCCTTATCTTCCCCCGAAAGGTGTGATTCTCGATTCTACATTTTTTTGAAAGCCTTTCATTTGCTTCTCTTCGATGGAAGTTTTATCTTCCCAGAATGTATCCTAATTTTTGGCCTAATTCTTCTTCTGATGATCGATCCAACCTCTGGTCAAAAAGCTAAGCCTTGGTTATATTTCATCTCACTGTTTTCTCTCTTTTAATTTTATTTATTTATTTAAGTTTATCATCTGGAATTAGAGGGGAAAAATTAAGATTTAAATCTGATTGAACTCGGCGGATTTAAGTAATGCATTGGTTATCTATTTGTTCGATCAAATACGGGGTTTTGTGGGGTTTAGTCATGAAATGTAAATTAGGTGCTTAAGTGGTTTTGAAAGGGTTTTTGATATTTTGTTTGCCTCTGATATTGTTTAACTTTTTGTCAATACCAAAAGTTGCTTGAGTAGTCTGTTCAGAGAAATTTTATTTTTATTTTATTAAAATTCTAGGACGATACTACTTAGAAAAGTTGCTTGAGCTAGTTATGCCATTGAATCATTTTAATGAGATGAGTCATTTTTACAATTTGGAGAAGAAGACAAGTGCTCCTATATTCATGAATTGCTACTCAACATTACATTTCTTGAAACATAATTATATTCCCTTTTTAGGAAAATGCTTTTGTGTCTACCGTGTCAAGTTCTTATTAACAGCTCAAAGTTTAGCAATGAGTGTTTTGGTAAGGTTTATGATGCTAATTGCTAAAGCTTTTTAGGACTATTTGCGGATGAGATAACAGGGTGGTGTAATGCATTTGATTTTCACGTGTTCTCTCTCTCTACAGACACACATATATGTATCTATTTATCTCGATGGCGAACATAAACTTGTAGTAGTTACCTTTATTTTCTTTTTCCCATTGAAGCAGAGACAAACATGAACTGGAATTGGATTTCAAGAGATTTTGGGAAGAGTTTCGGTCGTCTAGCTCTGAAAAGGTTTGGGCTCAATTACTTAGTCCCTTTGTTATGCGTCTGGACACCCCTATGTGTGCTAATGGTATCTTCGTGATATGTGCAGGAGAAAGAAGCGGCCTTGAATCTAACTGTAGATGCTTTTTGTAGATTAGTGAAGCAGCATGCTAATGTAGCCCAATTAGTGAGCTTGTATGGATACTTTTTTCTCATTATCTGCTTTTCTGTGTTTATTCTATTATCACCATCTACATTTTTTTTGGAAACCTTGCTACTGTCGGCTTTTTGATGTTTTAGAAACTGGGGTAGTTTTAGAAACTGGGGTAGTTCCTTTTTTCTTTCCCATCTAGGAATATTAACCTTTTATTTCCCGACTGTCAGATGCATGTATCCATGTTTTTGTGTACATGGCTTGTTTTTTTGGCCCTATAACGATAGTAACTGTTATTTTTCGAGCATAAACCACCAAAATTTTGTTGATCAAGCCAGAAAAATATTATATTTGACTTTAGAGTGTGGACCATTGTCCTGCAATTTACTTGTATTGCATGCGAGCTTTTTTGGTTTGAAATTTTAACAAGGGTTCACCGATTTAGACTACATTTATGTAATTCTCTACTTTGTGTTATCTCATTTCTAGCTGTCCCGACAATCAAATATGGCTTTCTTATAAAATATCCGATTTTACCTTAAATTATATTATTGACTTGTTATTCTGCTGCTATATTCCTCTGAAACTAATTGCTGTCAATGTCTTTATATGATAATTTTGACCAATATTACAAGTTTTGGTTAATCACAGGTTAGTTGAAACACATATATTCTCATTTGTCATCGGAAGGGCCTTTGTGACAGATATTGAGAAGCTAAAAATTGGCAGCAAAACAAGAACTTTGGACGTTGCGAAAGTGCTAGAATTCTTTTCAGAAGTCAAGGTTTGCACGTTAAATATGTCTGTGTGAATGTGTGAATGGTTTTTTGTTTCCTTTCCCAAGTTTTGTTGCATGAAGTCATTGCTTGCATTCTTTGGTGCAGGATAACATCAGTCCTGGATCAAATTTGTTAAGTGCCGTAGAAGTCCTAGTTTCTGGGGTAAATTTTCTTAATCTTCACTGGACTGGAAATAGATGAACTGCATATGATAGAATCTTATTATTGGTTTGAATGCTGGAGTCTGAGTTTCAATGGTTCCCTTTATATTGATTGGAGAAGAGTTAGAGGCATTACAAGCAGTAATGGGACTGACATAAGTAACTGAGCCAAGGTTGCCAATGGAGTTACTGCATGAAATACGTTTGGCTTTCCATCGCAAAATGTCCAGCCAAAATAATCTGATTGTATTCAAAATTTACAGATGCTTGTAACTGATATATATATTTGTATATATGTATATATTTTTTTATTTATCATTTTTACGGACACAATTTTTTTTATTATACTGCCCAATTAATTCTATATTTGCTGTTTGCAGCCTATTGATAAACAATCTCTCCTTGACTCGGGAATTTTCTGCTGTCTTATTCACATTCTCCATGCTCTTTTGGATCCTGATGAAGCCATTCGAAGACAAAAGGCTACTGATCATGAAGACTCAACATTAGCTGAGCAAGATTGGGCTGGTGATGTTTCCCAAGCCCGCCGGCTTGAGGTAGCTTTTTGAATTATAGTTTTATGCTAGTTTTATACGCACAAGCAAGTGTGTGTGTGTTCTTGGGCATGTGTTTGTATATTTGAAAATTTGACATGCTGTTCCTTTTTATTGGTTGTGTGACATGAATTCACTACCCGTCTACACCTTTTATCTTTTTCAGGTAGAAGGTAGTCTTGTGCACATAATGAAAGCATTGGCAAGCCATCCTTCAGCAGCCCAAAGTTTGATCGAAGATGATTCCCTTCAGTTGCTCTTTCAAATGGTTGCAAATGGGTCTTTGATTATATTCTCTAGGTACAAGGAAGGCCTTGTTCCTTTACACAGCATACAGCTTCATAGGCATGCTATGCAGGTAGATGGACTGAACATTTTCCATTAAAGTTTGCAGTACAAGAGCCCGATAACATTTATCAATGTGACCAGAAGTCTGAGTTTTTGATTTTTTTTTGCATTTTTCAACCTGGTACTTAGAGTTTGACTTTCGTTGCCTGTTGCCCCTTGTTCCAGATACTTGGTCTTCTTTTGGTCAATGACAATGGAAGTACAGCAAAATATATTCGCAAGCATCATCTGGTATGTCAATATGTAAATATGTCCTTCCCACCTATGCATGCAGGACGTAAAGAAAATTTTTCTTGGGACCTTAATTTGTTTTATTTTTTAATTATTTTTTCTTTCTCCAATTATGGGTGGATTTGGGATTGCGGTATAGGTTGGATTTTTTTGTGTTTTCGTTCTTTTTCCCTTTTTGCTGTAAATCTTTCAACTAGATCTAAATCATTGCATACTCTAATTTTACAGGTAATTCTGTAAAAGTGTATTTCTTTTCTAAGTTTTTTTTTGTCTTTATGTTTTAATAGAATTCATTATTTTATTGGACAACCCACCCAATTCATGATATACAAGCTTCACAAGAGGCAAAATTTTCAAGTAAGAAAGGCGCTACAAGGTCTAGGTTTCTTACTTCAATACAAAAGAAAGGAAAGCTTCTTGAGACGAGGCTGTGGGCTGTTCTTATAGCAGAGTTGCTTATGTTTTACCCATTCTTTCTTTCTTATTTATATCCTCCACTGGCTATTTTAGGTGGTTGATTTGGACCAGTACCTTCTCCAATTTGTTCTTTGAACTATAATTCTCTTTTCTGTTTGGTACATGCTGTATTGTGTTTTCTTCTTTTAATATTTTATGACTTCATGCTATTGTCTGTCCGTGTGCAGATAAAGGTTCTATTAATGGCTATTAGAGACTTCAATCCTTCTTGTGGTGATTCTGCCTATACAGTGGGCATTGTGGACTTGTTACTTGAATGTGTTGAATTGTCATACAGGCCTGGTAATTGGTTCATCAGACTTCTTCGTTTTGCTTGTAAAAGGATTCTGTTCTGAGTCCCGCTTGGATGAATGTTTATTTTTTATATGTTAATGTCTTTTTTTACTTTTATTTTTATTTTATTTTTCTCCTTAAAAGTTGATGTTATTGCTTTTCTGTGTTGGTGATTTTCTATGATTTTTGTTTGTAGAGGCCGGTGGTGTCAGGCTTAGGGAGGATATACACAATGCTCACGGCTATCAGTTCCTTGTTCAGTTTGCATTAACACTTTCCACGATGCCAAAAAGTTATGGCTTTCAGTCCTTTCATTCTGAATCTTCTTTGGCCCAAAATGGTGCTTCAGATGGTTCCCAAACATCTAATGATCTAGACTCTCAGAAGCTTATGGAACAAGAGGATGCCTCGACGGACCAACTTTCTCCCACCCTGGCTAGGTTGCTTGATGTACTTGTTAATTTGGCTCAAACTGGCCCCGCTGAATCTGCGGGATCTTCTGGAGGAAAAGGTTCCAAATCTTCTCATTCCAGGACCAGTGGGCATAGCAGGGAACGTACATCATCTTCTGAACGTTTTGCTGAAGAATCTTGGGAGAAGGGCAATACGAAAGTGAAAGACCTCGAAGCAGTTCAGATGTTGCAGGACATTTTTCTGAAGGCACATAGTAGGGAGTTGCAAGCAGAGGTTTTAAACAGAATGTTCAAAATATTCTCAAGTCATCTTGAAAACTACAAGTTGTGTCAACAGTTACGAACTGTTCCTCTTTTCATCTTAAATATGGATGGTTTTCCTTCATCCTTGCAAGAGATAATCTTAAAAATCCTTGAATATGCCGTGACTGTTGTGAATTGTGTTCCCGAGCAGGAGTTACTTTCACTTTGCTGCTTGCTGCAGCAGCCAATAACATCAGAATTGAAGCATTCCATACTTTCCTTCTTTGTTAAACTCTTATCCTTTGACCAGCAGTACAAGAAAGTCCTGCGAGAAGTTGGTGTCTTGGAAGTTCTGCTAGATGACTTGAAACAGAACAAGTTTCTTTTGGGGTCAGATCAGCACAGTGGTAATACGAGTAATGTGGAGAAAAAAACCAGCTCAAGCAGCTTTAAGAAACATTTGGACAGTAAAGATGTAATTATTTCATCACCTAAGCTGATGGAATCTGGCTCAGGGAAGTTTCCTATATTTGAAGTTGAGAGCACAATTGCTGTTGCATGGGATTGTTTGCTATCTTTATTAAAGAAAGCTGAAACCAATCAGTCATCTTTCCGTTCTGCTAATGGTTTTACAACTGTTCTCCCTTTCCTTGTATCTGAAATACATCGTCCAGGGGTGCTCAGGGTAATGTCATGTTTGATTATCGAAGACAGTGCACAGGTTCGTGAATTGCTCTTTCATAGTTGTACTGTTTGGTATTTTATTATGTACTGATTGCCCTTCTAATATAGTTTTAATTCGTTCTTATTTTATAGGTGTCCCACTACTAGTTCTGTTAACTCCATTTTAACTTACTCTTTCGTAATATAGATTGATGTATTACTAACAATGTGACCATTGCATTCTTGCTTTTTCCAGGCACATCCTGAAGAATTAGGTGCAATTGTTGAAATTCTGAAAAGTGGTATGGTTACAAGCGTTTCAGGATCTCAATACACGCTTTCAAATGATGCTAAATGTGAGACAATGGGAGCCTTGTGGCGCATTATGGTAGTTAATGACTCCGCGCAGAGAGTTTTTGGTGATGCCACTGGGTTTTCTCTTCTGCTTACCACACTCCACAGTTTCCAAAGTGACGAAGGGCCTTTAGATTGGTCTTCTTTGGAGGTTTACATTAAAGTGTTCACATATTTATTACGCGTTGTGACTGCTGGTGTGTGTGATAATGCTATTAATAGGACAAAGTTGCACCAAATTGTTTCATCTCAAACTTTTTACGATCTTCTGTCCGAGTCTGGATTACTATGTGTGGAGCGTGAAAAGCAGGTTATACAGTTGTTGTTTGAATTAGCTCTAGAAATTGTGCTTCCACCATTTGTGGCTTCAGAGAATGCTACACCATCTGATGTGAATGGTAATGAGGAGGCAAAGTTTCTTTTGGTAACTGCTTCAGGATTTTTATTCCATCCTGACAAAGAACGAGTTTATAATGCTGCTGCTGTTAGAGTTCTTATTCGTTCGTTGTTGCTATTTACTCCCAAGGTGCAGTTAGAAGTGCTGAACCTTATTGAAAAACTTGCTCACGGTGGTCCCTTCAATCAGGAAAACCTGACCTCTGTAGGTGCGAACCAAATAATGAATAGAATCATTTTTTTATCACACTTCTCAACAAGTAACTGGTTTTCTTATATTTGTTTTTGTAATGTATTCAGGTTGCGTGGAACTTTTATTGGAGATTATCCACCCCTTCCTTCTGGGTTCCTCTCTGTTACTTTCTCATGCTCTGAAGATTGTAGAAATTCTTGGGGCATATAGGTAGAAACTGTCTTCTCTGAATAGTATATATATTTCAATATACAAGTAGTACTATTATAAAAAAGATATCCAAGTAGTACTATGATTATGTTTATAATCAGCTTTATTTAATCCGCATACGTTTCTTGCTTATGATGTTGTAAATATATTTGGTGACAGGTTATCTGCCTCAGAACTTCGAATGCTGGTCAGATATGTGTTGCAAATGAGGCTTATGAATTCAGGCAATATACTTGTTGACATGATGCAAAGGTTAATTTTTATGGAGGATATGGCCTCAGATGATGTATCGTTGGCACCATTTATTGAGATGAACATGAGAAAAATTGGGCATGCCTCTATTCAGGTCTCTCTTGGTGAAAGATCATGGCCTCCTGCTGCTGGCTATTCATTTGTATGTTGGTTTCAGTTCAAAAACTTTTTAAAGTCACAGGCCAAAGAAACTGATTCTTCCAAATCTGGTCCTTCGAAGAGGCAGATTACTTCTAGTGGGCAAAATCATGATCGGCTTCGGATATTTTCTGTTGGTGCAGCAAATAATGAAAACACATTTTATGCTGAACTTTATCTTCAGGAGGATGGTGTTCTTACCCTTGCAACCAGTAATTCATCCTCCTTATCATTTTCGGGATTAGATCTTGAGGAAGGCAGGTGGCATCAACTTGCAGTTGTTCACAGCAAACCAAATGCTCTTGCTGGGCTTTTCCAAGCCAGTGTTGCTTACGTGTATGTTGATGGAAAGCTGAGACACACAGGGAAACTGGGATATTCTCCATCTCCCGTAGGAAAACCTTTGCAGGTTACCATCGGGACTCCAGTTACTTGTGCGAAAGTTAGCGACTTGATCTGGAAACTACGCTCTTGCTATCTTTTTGAGGAGGTTCTCACATATGGTTGTATTTGTTTCATGTACATTCTTGGTAGAGGGTACAGAGGGCTCTTCCAGGACACGGAACTTCTTCGTTTTGTACCTAATCAAGCATGTGGTGGTGGTAGCATGGCTATTTTAGATTCATTAGATGCTGAGTCTACGTTGGCTTTGAATTCACAGAGGCTTGATCCGGCTAGCAAGCTAGGAGAGTCCAGGACAGATGGTAGTGGGATTGTCTGGGATTTGGAGAGACTTGCTAATTTATCTTTACAGCTTTCTGGAAAGAAACTTATATTTGCATTTGATGGAACATGCACAGAACCTATTCGGGCATCAGGGGCTTTTTCTATGCTCAATCTAGTTGATCCAATGTCTGCTGCTGCTTCTCCTATTGGAGGTGTGTATCAATAACAACCTTGCATCTAGACATAAGCACTTGACTTTATGCATAGTCAAACAGTTTTGATTTCTACAAAAGTCTTATGCTCGTTACTTTTTCTTTATTCTTATTTATTTATTTATTTATTTTTGGGTAGGTATACCACGTTTTGGACGTCTTCATGGGGATATTTACATCTGCAGGCAATGTGTGATTGGTGATATTTTATGCCCTGTTGGTGGGATGCCTGTTGTCCTTGCCCTTGTTGAAGCTGCTGAGACTAGGGATATGCTGCACATGGCCCTTACGTTATTGGCTTGTGCTCTTCATCAGAATCCTCAGAATATAAGGGACATGCAAACATATCGAGGATACCATTTGCTGTCCCTTTTCCTGCGTCGTAGAATGTCACTATTTGACATGCAGTCTCTTGAGATCTTTTTCCAGGTTGCTGCATGCGAGGCTTCATTTTCTGAACCAAAGAAATCGAGATATGTTCGAATTAATTTGTCACCTGCTACGACCATGCAGGAATCTAGTTTCGAGGATCTTCATTTGAAGTTTCGTGATGAAATTTCATCTGCTGGATCTCATGGAGATATGGATGATTTTTCTGCACAAAAGGATTCCTTTAGTCATATTTCGGAGCTAGAAAATGCCGAAATGCCATCCAAGACTTCAAATTGCATCGTGTTGTCAAATGCAGAAATGGTTGAGCATGTCTTGTTGGATTGGACATTGTGGGTTACAGCCCCGCTTTCGATCCAGATTTCTCTCTTGGGCTTTTTGGAGCATCTAGTGTCCATGCACTGGTATCGAAACCATAACCTTACTATTCTGCGCCGAATTAACCTTGTTCAACATTTACTTGTGACTCTGCAGCGGGGTGATGTTGAAGTTCCTGTATTGGAGAAATTGGTTGTTTTGCTTGGGGTCATTCTTGAAGATGGATTTCTGTCTTCTGAACTAGAACATGTGGTTAGGTTTGTCATTATGACATTTGATCCCCCTGAATTGAGTTCCCGACATCCAATCACACGTGAGGCAATGGGGAAGCATGTAATTGTGAGAAACATGCTCTTGGAGATGCTCATCGATCTACAAGTAACCATAAAGTCCGAAGAGTTGCTAGAGCAGTGGCATAAAAATGTTTCATCCAAGTTGATTACTTATTTTCTTGACGAAGCTGTTCACCCTACAAGCATGAGATGGATCATGACTCTTCTTGGTATTTGTCTTACTTCTTCTCCTACATTTGCCCTAAAATTTCGAAGCAGTGGAGGTTATCAAGGTTTGGCTCGTGTGCTTCGAAGTTTCTATGATTCTCCTGATATATATTATATCTTGTTTTGCTTGATATTTGGAAAGCCCGTTTATCCTAGACTACCGGAAGTTCGCATGCTGGACTTCCATGCCCTTATGCCAAGTCACGGAAGTCATGCAGAACTAAAATTCATAGAACTCTTGGAATCTGTGATTTCTATGGCAAAATCAACTTTCGATAGGTTATCTATGCAGTCAATGCTTGCCCACCAAATGGGTAATCTTTCCCAGGTCAGTGCTGGCCTTGTGGCAGAGCTTGTTGAAGAAAATGCAGACATGACAGGAGAGCTTCAAGGTGAAGCCCTGATGCATAAGACATATGCTGCACGCTTAATGAGTGGGGAGGCATCAGCACCTGCTGCGGCAACATCAGTTTTGAGATTTATGGTTGATCTTGCGAAAATGTGTCCACCTTTCACTGCTGTATGCAGGCGGGCAGAGTTTCTTGAAAGCTGCATCGAGCTTTATTTTTCTTGTGTTAGGTTGTATTCTGACCTATGGATTTTGGTTCATTATTTTACAAAGTTTTGTGTGTGGGTTTTTTTTTTTTTGTTTTTTTGTTTTTGTTTTAATTTGATTTATTTATTTACGTTTTACTAAAGTTATGATGTTGGTTTAATTCTTGTCAGAATTGCACCACTGAAGCAGTTATTATTATTATTATTGTTATTATTATTATTATTATTATTATTATTTTTCTGTGACTGATTGCTTCGTACTGATTGCTTCATACATTACAGGGCTTCCCATGCAGTGAAGATGGCAAAGGAGCTTTCTTTAAAGGCAGAAGAGAAGAATTTGAATAATTCTGATGATACCAGCAGTTCACAAAATACATTTTCTAGCTTGCCTCATGAACATGATCAGTCTGTGAATAATTCTATCAGTGTTGGAAGCTTCCCTAAAGGACAGATAAGCACAAGTTCTGAAGATATGTCTATCCGCCAAATTAATTTGATTGATGATAGAACAGAGACCAAAGTTGATTCATCCCAGCAAGAGTTGAGCAAATTGAAGCAAGATAAATCTCCAGCTGTCCTAAGTGAAGATGAGCCAGTTGTACTTGGCGAAGACCCTCCAGCTGTTCTAAGCTTGGACAGTGACAGTGTTGACCAGGTGTCTGCAACCTCAAGCTCGAATGAATTCAGTTTCCGAACTATGAAAGGCACTCTGGAAGCCATTCAATTGACAGACTCTCATAGTTCTGCATCATATACCATGCTAGATTCTCCTATCGTCTCGGAGAAGTCAAATTCTATTCCTCTCAGTCCCTCACCGTCTCCAGTTCTAGCATTGACGTCTTGGCTGGGTGGTGCAGTCAATAATGAATCTAAAACGCAGTTAGGTTTCACTCCTCCAGCGGAGTCTTCTATGTCTACTGGTGAAATCGAACCATCTTCAGAGTTGAAATCTAGTTCTCAGGGGCTTTCAGCTACAAACACCCTTTTCTCCGTTGGTCCAAAGTTGCTGCTTGAAATTGATGATTCTGGCTATGGTGGCGGTCCTTGCTGTGCAGGAGCAACTGCTGTTTTAGATTTTACAGCAGAAGTTCTTTCTGATTTTGTCACCGAGCAAATAAAGTCTTCTCAAATTATAGAGAGCATCCTAGAAAGTGTTCCTCTCTATATTGATGCTGACTCGGTTTTAGTTTTCCAAGGCCTGTGCCTAGGTAGATTGATGAACTATCTTGAAAGACGTCTGCTACGTGATGATGAGGAAAATGAGAAAAAGCTAGATAAGAGTCGCTGGTCCTCTAATTTGGATGCATTGTGCTGGATGATAGTGGATCGTGTATATATGGGTGCCTTCCCACAACCTGCTGGTGTACTGAGAACTCTTGAATTCTTATTATCCATGTTACAGTTGGAAAACAAGGATGGCCGAATTGAAGAAGCTGCTCCTACTGGAAAGGGTCTGTTATCTATCACTAGAGGGAGCAGGCAACTTGATGCTTACATTCATTCAATTCTGAAAAATGCGAATCGTATGGTTTTGTATTGTTTCCTTCCATCGTTTTTGATTGCAATGGGAGAAGATGATCTCCTCTCATGCCTGGGTTTGACAAGTGAACCCAAGAAGAAAACAACTTCAAACTTGTCATATGATGATTCAGGAGTCGATATATGCACAGTTTTACAGTTACTGGTTGCTCATAGACGAATCATATTTTGTCCCAGCAATTCTGATACTGATCTTAATTGTTGTCTCTGTGTGAATTTAATCTCCCTTCTTCGTGACCAACGGCGAACTGTACAGAACATGGCAGTAGATATTGTCAAATATCTCCTGGTGCATCGCAGGGCTGCCCTAGAAGACTTGCTTGTCTCTAAACCAAACCAAGGATTGCACCTAGATGTACTACATGGTGGCTTTGATAAATTATTGACCGGAAGTTTATCTGTTTTCTTTGATTGGCTTCAGAGTTCTGAACAGATTGTGAATAAGGTGCTGGAGCAGTGTGCAGCCATAATGTGGGTTCAGTTTATTGCTGGATCAGCAAAATTTCCTGGAGTCAGAATTAAAGGTATGGAGGGTCGTCGTAAGAGAGAAATGGGAAGGAAATCAAGGGATGTTTCAAGGTTAGATCTAAAGCACTGGGAACAGGTGAATGAACGGAGATATGCATTGGAATTGGTGCGCGATGCAATGGCTACAGAGCTTAGAGTTGTTCGTCAAGATAAGTATGGATGGGTTCTGCATGCTGAGAGTGCATGGCAAACACATCTCCAACAACTTGTGCATGAGCGGGGAATATTCCCTATGCGCAAGTCCTCAGTGACTGAAGATCCTGAATGGCAGCTTTGTCAAATTGAGGGTCCATATAGGATGCGGAAAAAGCTAGAGCGCTGCAAGCTGAAAATTGATTCCATACAAAATGTTCTTGATGGGCAGCTGGAACTAGGGGAGGCAGAGCTGTCCAAAACAAGAACCGAGAATGGTCTAGAGGCTTCTACTGATTCTGAATCATTTTTTCAACTTTTCAGTGGTAAAACAAAGCAGAATGACTTGGCCCTTGAGCTATATAGTGAATCCTCCTTCAAAGAACCAGATAGCGCAAAAGATTCTGCTTCTGTTAAGAACGGATGGAATGATGACAGAGTCAGTAGTGTAAATGATGCAAGTCTACATTCTGCACTTGAGTTTGGTGTGAAGTCTAGTGCAGCGTCTGTTCCAGTAGAGGAGAGCACACGGGGAAGATCTGACCTGGGATCTCCCAGACAATCATCTTCTGCAAGAATTGATGACGTCAAGGTTACAGAGGACAAGTCAGATAAGGATCTTCATGATGATGGTGAATACCTAATTAGACCGTATCTGGAACCTCTTGAAAAAATACGGTTCCGATACAATTGTGAACGAGTTGTTGGTCTTGACAAACATGATGGTATTTTTCTTATCGGAGAACTTTGCCTGTATGTGATTGAAAACTTTTATATAGACGACTCTGGGTGCATTTGTGAAAAGGAATGTGAAGACGAACTCTCAGTTATTGATCAGGCTTTAGGTGTGAAGAAGGATGTTCTTGGAAGTAATGATTTCCAGTCGAAGTCTACTTCATCTCCGGTCACAGTGGTTAAAACATTGGCTGGGGGAAGAGCTTGGGCCTATAATGGTGGTGCATGGGGTAAAGAGAAGGTGTGCACTACTGGTAATCTCCCTCACCCTTGGCGCATGTGGAAGCTTGATAGTGTTCATGAGATATCAAAGCGTGATTACCAGTTACGTCCTGTTGCTGTTGAGATATTTAGCATGGATGGATGCAATGACCTCTTGGTATTTCACAAAAAAGAAAGGGAGGAAGTTTTCAAAAATCTAGTTGCCATGAATCTTCCAAGGAATAGCATGTATGAATCAAACCTCCTATCAACTCCTTTTTCTTTTCAGTTGCCAAGTGTTGCTTTTGATATCATTGTTGTTGTTGTTGTTGTTCTCTCTCTCTACCATGCTCCCAAACCCCCTGCTCTCTCATTCTATATTATGCGAGCTCGATGTTACTAAATGCTTGGTTAATATGCTGTTGTAGTTGTTCTAGTCTTTCCTCTCTCTCTCTCTCTCTTAATGCTTATTTGATAACATATGAATTTATGTTATGTGTTTAAATTTTTTGTTATATTTTCTATGCAACTCTGGGTTGACTAGAATTTCATCAAATATGTCCGTGTCATTTGGCATTTATACTTGAAGACCAATATATGGCATTTAAAGGCTAAACAGAACATAGGCGTAAGACATGCAAAGACAATTGTATCCAGAAGCTTGCAATTTCTGCATTACTGTAGAGCATAATTGGTTTTCTTTCCAGGGTTTCCTCTTAAGCAGTATCTTTCTTTCTGTACGCTTATGCATTTACATTACGTATTTACTATATGCTCTGCCGTATGGTTGATTTTCTATAGCATTGGTTTTTTTATCTTCTGGACTCACAACCAATGGTTTTTTTCCCCCTCTATTTTTTAATTTTGTTTTAATTTTTTTGGCATCAGGTTGGATACAACCATTTCAGGATCAACAAAACAGGAGAGCAATGAGGGTAGTCGTTTATTTAAGATAACGGCTAAATCATTTTCGAAAAGGTGGCAAAATGGAGAAATTAGCAATTTTCAGTACCTCATGCATCTCAACACCTTGGCGGGTCGTGGATATAGTGATCTTACCCAATATCCAGTTTTCCCATGGGTTCTTGCAGATTATGACAGTGAGAATCTGGATTTGTCCAATCCTAAAACATTTCGAAGGCTTGACAAACCTATGGGTTGTCAAACACCCGAGGGAGAAGACGAATTTAAGAAAAGGTTGTCGATCAACAACCTAGTGACAAATTCTTACTTTCCTGAATGACTTTTTCTTTTTACTTTTTTTTTAGTAATTCCACACAGTTACATTGCTACATAAATTATCCTGAGATCTGCAACACCTGTATAGTTTCCATTGTGACGTGTTATAACAATTGTATGATGCCTGTAAATTATTTCTAACTAATTCCCTTTATGTCCTTTCTTTATTAGGTATGAGAGCTGGGATGACCCTGAGGTCCCAAAGTTTCATTATGGTTCCCATTATTCTAGTGCTGGAATTGTCCTCTTCTATCTTCTACGACTACCACCTTTCAGTGCAGAGAATCAGAAGCTACAGGGTGGGCAGTTTGACCATGCAGATCGTCTTTTTAATAGTGTTAGAGACACTTGGTTAAGTGCAGCTGGAAAAGGAAACACATCTGACGTGAAAGAATTGATTCCAGAATTTTACTACCTGCCAGAGTTCCTTGAAAATCGGTTTAATCTTGATTTAGGAGAGAAACAATCTGGAGAAAAGGTTTGTCTAATCTATAAACATTTGTGAGCACATCACTATCATCCTTTCTGCCCCAATGCTTTGAAATTTGTGCACTTGGAATGTGTCTTTTAAGGCCCCAAGGTGTATGGATTTCATTATGTGAGGCTTAGAATAATTAAAGAGTTCTTGGAAAGGGGGTTAGAGCTTATATCTTGAAATTAGAAAGCCTCCTATATGACAAACTTCTGATGAGGAATCAAAGAACGTTTGCTGTTAAAAATTAATAAACCTTGTAACAAATATTTTCTGAAATTGTTCATTCGAGAAACCTTTTACATGCTTAGTTGCTGGCGTCTTCTTGTTTTCCTTCATATGTTGAGAATTTTTTTACAATTCAGTTTTCTTTGTTATTTTCCAGGTTGGTGACGTTTTCTTGCCGCCATGGGCAAAAGGCAGTGCTCGAGAGTTTATCAGAAAACATAGGGAGGCATTGGAATCAGATTTTGTTTCAGAGAATTTGCATCATTGGATAGATCTTATATTTGGATATAAGCAGAGAGGAAAGGTGGGTGCAACAAAAACACGCTCATTATCCACCTATTTCTGTCTTGAATTGAAATAACCTTTTAAATCTCCTTTTCTAGGAGCCCTTTTAGGCGGAGGATAAAATCAAACAAAAAATAATTTTTAAAAAAAAGGGGAAAAAGGAAAGAAAAGACTAACATGGTATTTTGAATATTTGGTTCACTGGATGGTAATTGGCTATTTGTCTGATGTTTTCTACTAAATTGTTTTTTTAGGCAATTGACAGCTTACATATATTTTACATACTCTCTCTCTTGAATTTTTTTTTTTTTTTTTTGATATTCAAATCAAAATTTCTTAACTCGTTTCACTGCTAATAATTCGTAGAAGGAGAAGTTCTCCTCGTTTGATCTTTCAACTGATACCTAGCTTAAACTTCGTCATTGTCAAGTCTTCATTTCGTTTCTCGATTTTTGGTAGAAATTTAGCAAGTGGAATTGTTGGATGAGTACTAGCCAGGCTTTCATACATGCTGCTTCACCTGCTATTTTTTGTGGTTTGATCTGATTCTTGGTGTGACCATTATTGGAATCTACATTTTCACTCCAACTATTATCTTCCATCGGTCCTTTACTCTCTAGTTGGTTTCTTTTTGTTTCGTTTCTAATTTTGCAATTTTCCTGGATAATGGGTAGGTGGCGGAGGAAGCTGTGAATGTTTTTTACCATTATACATATGAGGGGAGTGTGGATATAGATTCTGTTACGGATCCTGCAATGAAAGCCTCAATTCTAGCGCAAATTAATCATTTTGGACAGACGCCAAAGCAGTTATTCCTCAAACCCCATGTGAAAAGACGGGTGGACAGAAAACTTCCTCCACATCCGCTCAAGCACTCCAGCCTTATTATTCCACATGATATTCGTAAAAGTTCATCTGCTATTAGTCAGATTGTTGCTATTAATGAGAAAATTCTTGTGGCAGGAACAAATAGTTTTCTTAAACCAAGAACATATACCAAATATGTGGCTTGGGGTTTTCCAGACCGTAGTTTGAGATTTATGAGCTATGATCAAGACCGACTCCTCTCAACACATGAAAACCTTCATGGGGGCAACCAGATTCAGTGTGCTGGTGTTAGCCATGATGGTAGGATTTTGGTCACGGGGGCTGACGATGGTTTAGTTTCTGTTTGGAGAATCAGCAAGTACGGTCCTCGTTTAATAAGACGATTGCAGTTGGAGAAGGCACTTTTTGCCCACACATCCAAGATAACATGCCTTCATGTCAGCCAGCCTTATATGATGATTGTCAGTGGATCAGATGACTGCACTGTTATTGTTTGGGATCTGAGCTCCTTGGTTTTTGTTAGGCAGCTCCCTGAGTTCCCAGCACCTGTGTCAGCAGTTTATGTGAATGACTTGACTGGGGAAATTGTGACCGCGGCTGGAATTTTACTTGCTGTATGGAGCATTAATGGGGACTGCCTTGCAGCGGTAAATACATCCCAACTGCCATCTGATTCTATTCTCTCCGTGACAAGTAGTTCGTTTTCTGATTGGCTGGATACGAACTGGTATGTCACTGGCCACCAGAGTGGGGCAGTTAAGGTGTGGCAAATGGTCCACTGCTCTGATGCAGAGAGTTCCCAGAGCAAGTCTACAAGTAGTGGAGTTGGTGGACTAAGTTTCAATGGTAAGGCACCAGAATACAAGTTGGTCCTCCACAAGGTGTTAAAGTCTCACAAGCATCCTGTTACTGCTCTTCACCTCACAAATGACTTGAAACAGTTGCTCAGTGGGGACTCTGGTGGACACTTGCTATCATGGACATTGCCAGATGAGAGTTTGAAATCTTCATTTAATCAGGGGTGATTGGAAAATAGTGGTCGTGGTAACTTAGGCACTTGGGGAAGCCCAATAATTCTTGATGGGAACCAGAAGGGTTTTTTAGTCCATTGTTGACTGACGTTTGCTGTATCAGATACATGGAAAAGGAAAAGCAAGGTGAACAGGGCTGGCCTAGGATTTAGACATGAGAACAAGATTGACAAGATGTAATACTCCCTCAAGTTAAAATGTTGGGAGCCTAACAAGCGCATGTCCTGCCCAAACCACTGAGTTGGTCAAGCTTTTGATCGAGAAGGCGCTGTGCTTTTGTTGTCTTTCGCATTGATACGAGAAGGTATTGATTTTGTGCAGGAAAATCAAGCCTACAGGTTTTTTGAAATGTAAATAGATGGAGTAACTAACGATGTCTTAGTGAGTTATATGTATAGCAGAAAGTGTGTCAGGAAAGGGTTGATGGGTGAAAATGATGGGCTGATCATGGACGTGGGAAAGTACATTGGTAGTGTGTTATTTTTTCATGAAATTCTTTTTGCATGGTGCAAATCGGGCTCTTATTGCCCATTTATTTGTTGTGAAATGTGTACATTTCGTTCTTTTTTGTGTTCATCAGGGGGGCCTTTTTCTTACAGCAAGTCTCCTGTGATTCCTTTTCAGCTTTGATTTGTACGTTGGGCATGGACCAAACTTTAATCTGCAAATTAGACCATGTACTTTTTGGTATACGACACGTATATGGGCGTTGTTGCCTTTCATTTTGTCCACACAGATTCTTGTTTGTAAATATTCTGCGCTAAAACTAGTCGTTACAAGAACAATCGTCGAAAAATAAGCCGATGATATTTTGGAGATTTTTTTTTAATGTAAATGGAGAGAGTACTCTGAGCTAATTAAATTGACAGTTAAAATGTTAAAAAAAAAAACACTTGTCTCTGTCATGTTAATTTTTTTTCTAGTAATTACTTGATAATTGGCAACAGTTGTGATAGAGTACTTTATAATTATTTGTTGTGATAATAATAACTATAGTTAATTTCACTTTTGGCCATTAAACTATGTAACTTGTTTTATTTTAGACCTTAAATTTTAAAATAGTAAATCAGATTCTTGAATTATTTAACTTGTCTCATTTTGGACCTTTTGTTACTAAATCCGTTAAATGTTAATAGAATTGAGCTAATAATTTTACTTTTAGCCCCTAAATGATACAACTTGTTTCATTTTGATCCTTAAATTTTAAATTATAACAAATCACACACTTGAAGCTTGAAACTTGTTTTATTTTGACCATTTCATTACTAAATTTATTAAATATTAACGGATTGAGACAAAAGATCATTTTGACCTTTTGATTATATATATGTTTTTTAGAATATATATTGAAGTCAAAATATCTAAATTTAGTTTATTTGTTATATAAAATTTACTATTTTTTATATATAATTTTGTTGCTAAAAAATTTACCATTTTTTTCTTAATAAGTTTTATCAAATTTTCTCTATTATATAACTTAAAATGAATTAAAATAAAAAATCTGAACAAATGAGGAAAAAAACACTTGAATATATAGGTATCTAATAAAAATGACACATAGATACTACAGCATAACCTACTTGTCATTTGTATAACTAAATTTTAGGTTGAAAATTACATAAATGACATAATAATGAATACTTCGCTTAATTAGACTCAACAATCATAAAAAAATCCTCAAAATTTGTATTAATTTTAAGTCAACAAAAATGTATATTTGTTTATGAAATTCCCTATTTGTAGGTCTAAGATGTGTGAAAATCGATTACAAAAAATTTAATCTCGATCGTTGATTTTTAATTAATCGATTAGATACATATATATGTGGCTTAGTTTGTAATATTTAACAAGTTTAGTAATTAAATGGCTAAAATAGAACAAAATACATAGCTTAAAGATGTGATTTGTTATAATTTAAAGCTTAGGGGTCAAAATATGATAAATTGCATAATTTAGGGTGTAAAAGTGAAACTATTGGTTCAATTCCCTTAATATGCAACGGATTTAGTAATGAAAGAGCTAAAATGGGACAAGTTGAATAATTTAAAAGTATGATTTGCTACGTTTTCAAATTCAAGGACTAAAAAGAGACAAATTGTATAATTCATAGACAAAAAGTAAAATTACCCCTAATAACTATTCATGCCAATGGATGACATAAGAGACATTAAAAAAGATGGGGAAATAATCAAAATAATTATTTTTTTGAGGGGATATTTTTCATTTTTTATTTATTAGCTACATGAAAAGTGAAAAACCTTTAGCCATGCCGACACTTTATTGATTCTTTTCTATGGACACGAGAAGGGCTATAAGAACACCGCAAATTACAAAATCGACATAAATTCTCCTGTATATCCACGCTCTTGTTTATGTTTGGAATCTTTTTCCATACGGAGAAACGAGCTTTTTGGTTTTAGTGAAGACAAGAGTTATTCCCACTGGGAGAGTGGACAAAAGAATTATTTGATTATATTTTCCTAAGAGAAGGATAAAAAAATGATTTGATTATAACCACGACGATAAACAAAAACGACAGAAACGTGAAAAAGAACGTCAAAAGAAAAACGACAGTTAGAGGGAAACAACGACAATGTATAAAAACGACAGAAAAGAGATAAAAAACGTGGAAAAGAACGTCAAAAGAAGAACGAAAGTTAGAAGGAAGCGATGAAAATATACGACAACGACATAATGGGTGAAAAAGAAAGTCAAAAGTAAAACGACAGTTAGAAGAAAACGACGATAATATACAAAAACGACATAAGGGTGAAAAAGAATGTCAAAAGAAAAAACGACAGTCGACGGGTTTAGGGGGGAAAAAAAAGGAAAAGATGTGGTCAAAAAACTCATCAAAATATATAAAAAAGAAACAAAAAAAGAAAATGCAATGCAAATTCGAAATTTTTTTTTCTTTAATACTCCATCTAGGATTTTTTTTTTTTTAATCTACTAAAAAAATGATAGTTGATAGTCCGAGCGAGCAGAGGATAGCGATTACGTGAGCCCTGTCTCGAGCATCATCTTCGCTTCCCAATCCATGCAATGCACACGTACTCCCTCCTTTAATGGCTACTTCTTCAATCCCTTTCCCATACTCTTTTCACTTCGCTTCTCCGAACTTTTCAAACCACCCCATGTTGAAGAAGACACCAAATTCTCTTTCCCTTCTCAAACTACCTCGGAATCCCACGAAAATCCATTCCATGAAAGAGATTTGCGAGCAAGGAAGCTTCCACGAAGCTCTTCGATCACTAACCAGCTTCTTCTTCGCCGACCAAACTTCTTCTTCGCTTCAGTTTGGTCTCGACGATGTTTACTCACCCCTTCTCGAACTTTGCGCCAGCAAGAGAGCCTTATTCCAAGGCAAACAAATCCATGCCCACATGACTAAATGTTGTAATGTATCCGATTCTGTGTTTCTCAGTACGAAGCTTTTGTTCATGTACGGAAAATGCGGGTCCATTGAGAGTGCAGAGAAGTTGTTTGATAGAATGCGTGAAAGAACGATTTTCTCTTGGAATGCAATGATTGGGGCGTGTGTTTCAAATGGGATGGATTTAGGAGCTCTTGAGCTGTATAGAGAAATGAGGGTCTCGGGAGTTCCTCTTGATTCGTGTACATTTCCTTGTGTATTGAAAGCGTGCGGTGGAGTTTACGATCTCTGTTGCGGCATGGAAATTCACGGTTTCACTATCAAGTATGGGTTTGATTCTGTGTCTTTTGTTGTCAACTCTTTAGTTTCCATGTATGCAAAGTGCGGTTATCTTAATGGGGCGAGAAAATTGTTTAATTTTTTAAGTGAAAGGGAGGATGTCGTGTCGTGGAATTCAATCATTTTGGCGTGTTCTGCAAATGGGCAAGCCGTGGAGGCCTTGGAACTCTTTAGAGAAATGCAGAAGTCGAATGTTTCGATGAACACATACACTTTTGTCTCTGCTCTTCAATCCTGCGAGGATCCTGTTTTTAAGAATTTGGGCAAGGAGATCCATGCTTCGGTATTGAAGTTGAATCAGCATCTTAATATCTACGTTGGTAATGCTTTGCTTGCTATGTACGTAAGATGTGGGAAAATGGTTGATGCAGCTAAGGTTTTTAACAACCTGGACGTCAAGGATAATATCTCATACAACACTATGATGTCTGGTTTTGTCCAAAATGGTTTTTACAATGAACCTCTTGAATTGTTCCGTAACATGCGGGGCGCAGGTAAAAAACCAGACGAAGTTTCGGTTTTAAATGTCATTGCAGCATCTGGCCGATTAGGATGTGCATCAAACGGCATGGAAATTCATGCCTATGCAGTGAAACAAGGATTAGATTCTAATTTACAGATTGGAAACACACTAATAGATATGTATGCTAGATGTTCTCGTGTGAACTTCATGAACCATGCTTTTGACAGGATGGCTGTTAAAGATTCCATTTCCTGGACAACAATCATAGCTGGCTTTGCACAGAATAGTTTTCACACAAAGGCCTTAGAATTCTGCCGAAAGGCGCAGATGGAAGGAGTGGATGTTGATCCAATGATGATAGAGAGCATTTTGCTGGCCTGTAAAGGGTTGAAATGCACTTTCTTGGTAAAAGAAGTCCACGGTTACATTGTAAGAAGGGGTTTATATGATCTATTGCTTCAAAACGCTATTGTCAGCGTATACGGAGATTGTGGGCACGTAGATTATGCAAATCGAATGTTTGAATTGATTGAATCAAAAGATATCGTGTCTTGGACGAGCATGCTATGTTGTTATGTCAATAACGGGCTTGCAAATGAGGCATTTGATGTTCTAGAATTGATGAAAGAAGCTAATATGGAACTTGACACTATAGCACTAGTCTGTATACTTTCAGCTGCTGCTAGTTTATCTGCCTTGAATAAAGGAAAAGAAATCCATGGCTTTTTAATCAGGAAGGGATTCATCTTAGAAGGATCTGTTGCTCGCAGTTTAGTGGAAATGTACGTCAGCTGTGGACATTTGGAGAATGCATTTGAGGTATATAACCGCGTTCCGAACAGAGACCTAGTGCTGTGGACTACCATGATAAACGCATATGGAATGTATGGTCATGGCAAGAAAGCTCTTGATTTGTTCATTAGTATGGAGAGCGAAGGACTCGTTCCTGATCATGTTACATTTTTAGCAATTCTACATGCATGCAGTCATTCGGGTTTGATCGACGAAGGTAAAAGATATTTCGATATCATGAAAAGGAAATATCAATTAGAGCCCTGGCCAGAGCATTATGCATGTTTTGTTGATCTTCTCGGCCGGGCCAATCGCTTAGAAGAGGCATACCAATTTGTTAACACCATGGAAGGTGAGCCTACTGCTGAAGTATGGTGTGCTCTTCTTGGGGCTTGCAGGATTCACTCTAATGAAGAATTGGGAGAAATTGCTTCCAGGAAGCTTCTAGAGTTGGAGCCCGAGAATCCGGGAAACTACGTGCTGATATCTAATGTACTTGCAGCTAGTGGAAGATGGAAAGAAGTACAAGAAGTGAGGATGAGAATGAAGGGAAGTGGGTTGAAGAAAAATCCTGGATGTAGTTGGATTGAAGTTGGAAACAAAGTGCATGCATTCGTGGCTAGGGATAAATCTCATCCCGAGTCTCGAAAGATATACCGGAAATTAGCTCAAGTTACTAAGACATTGGAAGGTGGGTATGTGGCTCAAACCACATTAGCTTTGCACAATGTAAAGGAAGAAGAAAAAATTGAGATGCTTCATGGGCATAGTGAGAGGCTGGCTATTGCATATGGTCTACTTGAAACTCCTGATGGAGTTCCTATTAGAATCACAAAGAATCTTCGTGTTTGTAGCGATTGTCATACTTTCTGTAAACTTGTCTCAAAATGCTTTGAACGACAACTTATTGTGAGGGACGCCAACAGATTTCATTACTTCAAGAATGGACTCTGTTCTTGTGGTGATTTTTGGTAACAGTTCGTGACAATTCTTGGTGACATTAATCATTGAATAAGGGGTTAAGCGTAGGATTTATGGGGCATTAAAAGAGGATTGTGAGGTTGATCATACTAGCAACCATTGTAAATTCTCCATTCAGGAAAAAGGGAAATGGTGGTTTTAATTAAATTTAGAAAGTGTGCTTTTGTAAATCTATAAATTTTGTACTAATTGATAGTAGGGTGGACGTGCTAGAGATATAAGTTTCTCAAAATGAACTTTTTTTTTTTTTTTTTTTAACTTGGTCCCATCCACGTTTTTTCTCCAAACCAGATACTACACTGAAGATGACCGTATTATCCACAAAGTTTGTTCATGTCTGCGCTCTGCTTTATTGCTTTTTAATGGATACACTCATTGATCAAACTTTCTATGTGTATTATCCACAAGGGCTGAGAGTCAAATCTTCTTTTCTCTCTCAAGTATACACCTCAACATTATGCCAGCTCTTTTCAAGAGATGATACAACTGCTACTTTGCTCAAAAGCCAAGCAAACACTTCTCAATAATTCAAAAATTATAAATGATCATTGTATAATAGCCATTGGTAAAGGGTTTAAATGAGTAATTAGACAATAACAAAAGAAGCTGAAACTCGTTAGTACATTTTGAGTTATGACTAGTCACATTAGACTTCCTGCACAATGAAAACTGCCTGAGGGCTGTACTAATAAAGTACCACAACTAATAAGGTGGACTCTATATGTGGAGCAATTGGTTTTATTATTTTGTTATTATTTTGTCAATAATAAAATTATAATTTTACAAAAACAAAAAAAAAAATTTCTCTTATACGTGTCTTTATATTGAAAACTTATATTTTATAAAAATATGGTGTTTAACACTACCGTTTATGTCTTTTGCCTATGTATAAAAAAATATTAATAAAAGCTTAAATTAATATATTGTCCTTAACACAGCTGGACACCTGAATCTTGGATTCCTGCATTCATATTAGAAAACTTGAAAGTTCTATTGGAACTAGAACAGTTGGATTCTTAAGACCAAAGACATACTCGAGATCTCGTGGAATCAAGAATTTGTGTCCCTATGAAGTCAAAAAAAGTGGGAAATGGACTGATATTACATGTGAAAGCAATTTTGCCTCCCAAACGAAATGATGCCTTTGTGCTTGTGCAGCTGATCAGTAAATGCAATAATGTTAGCATACCAAGAGGAATTAAAAAAGGGCTGCTACTCTATCTATAAATCTATCTATATATCTTCTTCACGCTCTGAAAATACTGCAGGAGATTATAATAAGCAATGCCAACGGGACCACCCTACACTATTATAGATTCCTAGACTAGACTGACCACTTTATAGCCAACTTCTTCATGCATTTAATCCCCATCTCTGCTGTGAAAAGAAAAATACAGAAGAAATATATATCCAAATAAAAAATATATATAAGGATATCGCAGGTGTTTAAAAGAACCACTGCCTCATCTACACATTTCTCAAAGGCAGTTCACGAACTAGGCATGCGAGAGGGGGACAGTTTTTGCTTCTTCTTTTTTTTTTTTTCTTTTTCTAATTATTTTTTGGTTCTTTATTTTGTTGTGTTTATGAACTGCAGAATTGTTAGGTTCATTCCAATTACGTTGTTTTAATTATTATAATATAAAACACTATCATTTTATAATAAATTGTTTTCAATTTTAGTTTTAATTATATTATCAAACGTTTCATTAAACAGCTTATATATAAGCGATATATTTAATTTATTAATTTAAATTGGTTTTGTTGTAACTTTTTTTTTCGTAAAATTTAAATTGTTACAATATTTTTTATTTAATTTGATAGTTGGACCAATAATCCAAACACCTTTGTGATCTCCATTCTCAAATCACCTGTCCTTTTTTTTTTTTGTTCTTTCCTAGAAAAACTGATCATAACATTAGCAACATAAATAAGCAACTACTAACATTAGCTGGTTGAAGTCCCAAAATTCCTTTCTATTTCTAATTTGTTATTTTTTTTAGTTTTGGTCTGCACAGATTCCATAAGAGTATTTGGATACTTGGCATAAAAATGGGTCTATTAACACTAGAGGAAGCTTGGCTTTCCTCTGCTGCAGACTGTCACTTTGTAGGCTTATTGGAAACAAGTATGGTACAAAGTTTGGCGGAGTCCAAAGAAAGGGAGGTTGATCAGATCAGCTTCAAAGCACTTGTGCCAAAGTCTTATTTAACATTATATATTTTTTGTCTTCCTCTGATCTCTCTCTCTTGTTTGAAAACAACTGCCTTATAAGAAAGAGAAAAAAAAAAGTCCCTCCACAATCCTCATCAAAGGAAATCAGGCCGTTAAATTAAGAGTAAATTGTATTATTATATTTTAAATTAAACAAATTTTTTAATATATCATGTGTTTTTAATCTTGATAAAATACATTATAAATTTTAAAATCATTAATAATTAAGATCTAATAGTTAAAGAGTGTTATAAAACATAAACGATTTTGATCACAGAAAAAAAATACTGAACAAAAATTAAAATAGCTATTAGACTTTATTTATCACTTATTTTAAAGTTCATAATGTATTTTACAAAGATTAAAAATTTATAGTGTATTAAATACAACAATATAATTCACTCTTGATTTAAAATCACAGCTATAACATTTTGGCAGTCACACAGCAACATTAACTGGACCAGGCTCTACAAACAACTTGCCCAATGACCATGCATGTGACCAATTACCTACACCCATTTGATGATCACTTTTGTTTTGTTGTTCTCTCAACGATCGAGGGGAGATGGGCATCAAAGCCATTAACAATTTCTCCTGTAGACATTGACGTACTGGTATATATATGTTTTCAGGAAAAAACGATTTTGATTGAATAAAATAGCTAAAAAAACGTACACCATTGATCGTAATACCCCACGAATCAAAAAGGATCCTAGAGTCACAACTTAATCAAATTAGCAATCACTGTATGCGAGAGAGAAACACAATAGTCATGCAGGAGGGTTTGACTTTCAACAATGCAATCCGAAAACAATACGTTGAAAGTCGAAAAGTTTTGTCAACTAATAATTGCAGTTCAGTATGCCCGGCCTCTATCAAACATACACTTGACACTGGTCATTTTGATTTTGAATTGTAAATGTTGATTGTGGTACTGTATGACCCTCCCTACTCCATATAGTCTCATCTCAGTACACCACCATAGCATGCTATATATGCAATTATGTGTGTGTTTTCTACGCGTGAGAATTGCGATCGTGTACGAGCTGTAGGGTCTATATGTCTGCATATCTAATATTCAGACT